>CM035409.1:160927779-161130279 GCA_020310875.1 Ceratopteris richardii
CCTTACAAATCTCAAAGTTTTTGGACGTGTGTGTTATATTCACATTCCTCAAGAACTAAAGACAAAGATGGAGCCAAAGTGAGAAAAGTGTATTTTCATTGGATATTCATCGGAGCAATAAGGATATAGGTGCTACAATCTAGTGACAAAGAAGCTATGAGTCTCACGAGATGTGGTATTTGATGAGCTAAGACCATGGTTTGGAGACAAAGGGAAAGAGAAAATTCTTGAAGAAGATTACGAAGATGATGAAGGTGCTATCCAAGATGAATTTCAACAAACAAGCACTCAAATGTTAGGTTCATAAGCTTCTACATCACATGGAGAAAGCTCAACATTGAAGGAGAGACTGAGTTATTCCTCATCACCAACATCAGGTTATGAAAGATTTGAAGCTGAAAGTGCTGCCCAAAATTGTGATTCAAATGGAAGTGAAGAAGAGTATGAAGAGGTGATCACACCAAAGGTAAAGTTGAACTGGTTGAAGAAGCAATATTCAAAAGGAAATGAAAGGAGGTCTTCAAGAGCAAGGTATCCAATTCAAAGGTTGAGCTATGATAGTTTTATTGCAAAGCAGGTTGCATATATGACATAGGTGGTCAAAGACAAAGAACCGGATGCATATGAAGAAGCATGTACACAAAAAGAATGGAAGCAAGCTATGCAAGAAGAAATAAAATCTCTCAAGGACAACCACACATGGGAGCTAGTTCCAAAGGCTAAAGGTATAAAAATTGTTCCAAATAAGTGGGTGTTTAAAATAAAGAGAAATGTTGATGGTTCTCTAGCTATGCATAAAGCTAGACTAGTAGCAAAAGGATAGACTCATGGCATCGACTATGAAGGGAATTTCAACCTGGTTGCAAAGATGGGAACAATTAGAACTTTGATTGCAGTGAGTGCAACAAGGTGATGGCCATTCTACCAACTTGACATAAAAAATGCCTTTATCAATGTAGAACTTCAAGAAGAGGTATACATGAGTCAACCGATTGGATTTGAAGATAAAAAGCATCCAGATTTTGTTTGTAGATTTAAGAAAGCTTTGTATGGGATGAAGCAAGCACCATGTGCTTGGAACAAAAGATTGGTTGAGTAGCTCACAAGGTGTGGGTACAGTCCAAGTAGTGCAGATCCTTCTCTCTACATGAAGAAAGAAGATGGCAAGCAGGTATACATATGCATATATGTTGATGGTCTCGTCATGGCAAGAAGTAATGGTGCAAGAATACAAGAGATTAAAAGACGAGATTTGTGTTATATCGTTGGAGTTCTTTCTCAATTTATGCAAACTCCAACAAGTGATTATTTAAATTCAGCCAAACGAGTGCTAAGATATGTGAAGCACACAGTCAATCATGCCTTGTTTTATAGATATGATGAAGAATTGCAGGTGAAGGGCTTTAGTGATGCTGATTGGGCTGGTTCAAAGGAAGACAGAAGATCCACTTTAGGTTATGTATTCATGATAGGCAGCAGACCTATCACATGGAGCTCAAAAGAAGCAACCTACTATTGCACTATTATATGTAGAAGCTAAATATAGAGGATTAGCCTTTGCAACTTGTGAAGCTATGTGGATTAAGAAGCTCTTGGATGATCTTGATGTGCAGGTAGAGACCATTCCCATTTATGGTGACAACATGTCAAGCATTCACTTGACAAACAATCCAATGTTTCATGCATGAACTAAGCACATAGAAGTGCATTATCATTATGTTCTAGAAAAGGTTTTGAGCAAGGATGTGGATACAAAGTTCATTAGAACTAATGACCAGGCTACAGACATGTTTACAAAGTCCTTAGATGCTTCTAAACTAAAGAGGTTCAAGAATGAAATCAATTTGCAGGATATGGCTGAAGGTGCAAGCTCACATGTGAGCTTGAGGGGGAGTGTTAAAAAATAAAGAAGCAAGTGTGTGTATATATATATATATATATATATATATATATATATATATATATATATATATATATATATATATATATATATATATATATATATATATATATATATATATATATATATTATACATACATACATACATATATAGATACACACACCCATGTTAAAAAATAAAGAAGCAAAGTCATATATATTTTGCAAAAAGGATTTTCCTCAAATATAAGGAAAATACAAAAAATAAAAATGGAAGCATTTACTTCAAGTAGTGGAGGCCAAAAGAGAATCAATCCAAAATATTGAATCGAACATGAAGAGTGGCTGCTCAAAGTTGTGGAGGGGTTATGGAGAAGAGATCACAAATCACTTGGCTACAAAAGAGGCAAGGGAGGAAACTCAAGTACAGAGAAAGAAGGTGCTCAAGTTCCCTTGTAGGTAGTTCATTTCGTTTCAATGATTTTGTTTTCTATTGTCTCATAGACTATGTCCAACTCCTCACCATTTCTAGGTAGCCTAATTGCGAGAGTAATATCTTTCAAAGTGTGCCATTTTTAGAGTTTAAATATTCGTTGGAATGATTATCTTGTGTACTTCCTCTATTGTAAACCATTTTGTCAAATTTTTCATGCTCTATGAGTTATTAAGTTTTTAGTGAAGCCCAGTTTTCAGCCTAGCTAAGTGGATAGGCAGCATGTTTTGTGGCAAAGGATTGCCAAACCAAAACTACTCCAAACTGAGTGTTTGATAGCTAATTTGAAAGCTATTAGTGTCTCGTTTGAGTGACCAAATCCTCAAAATCATTATATTCTTTCAGCTATAGGTAAAAGTCTTGATCCTGAGAAGGTCTTCTACACTTCCACTGTGCATAGGAGAGGAATACTCCAAACAAACACACACACACACACACACATATATACATACATACATACATACATACATACATACATACATATACACATACACACACACACACACACACACATATATATATATATATATATACATACATACATACATACATACATACATACATACATACATACATACATACATACATACATACATATACACATACACACACACATACACACATGTTGGAGTTAGACATCTGCAGAAGCACGCGAACAACACAGGGAAGAAGAAGAAGCTTGGAGCACAACACACAATACTGAATGTATTACTAGAGAATGTACAAAGATAAGTAGCCCATTAGGGCAATAGGCGTATATACAAGCTGGGGGAATAAAACCTCCTAAAGAGGGAAAAAAGTGCTCCGGTGGTCCTAGTGTGTTCACACACATCACTACCTAAATATATCAACAAATCCCCCCTCGGAGTGATGCGATGAACAAGGAGCTAGCACTCATGTATAAGGAAGTGCCAAGCTATGTGGAAATCACTCCACAAAAAAAAGTAAGCCCAAAGCTTTGCGGAAAGCTTCAAACTTCTCCCTAGACAGAGCCTTCGTGAAAAGGTCTGCAATGTTCTCTTGCGTGGTCACATATGCCAAGCTGATCTCCCCAGCAGAGAACCTCTCCCTGACATAGTGATAATGCACCTCAATGTGCTTAGTGCGAGCATGGAACACAAGGTTTCTTGCAACTGCCAATACACTCTGACTGTCAGTGAAGATGGTGGTTGCAGAAGTCTGACCAACACCCAAATCAGCCATAAGGGGTTTCAGCCACACACACTCAACAATAGCTGTGAAAGATGCCCTATACTCAGCCTCACAACTGGAAGTGGCCACAGTAGGCTGCTTCTTGCTCAACCAAGATATACATGAGCTACAAAGCATGAAGCAAAAGCCACTAGTGGACACACGAGTGTCATAGCAACCAGCCCAATCATAGTCAGAAAAAGCATGCAAATCTGGTGGTAGTGATCCCCCATTGGGAAAAAACAACCCAAGTAGTCGAGTACCACTCAAATAGCGAAAGATGCGCTTAACTGTCTGCCAATGCTTGACTCCTGGGCAATGCATAAACCTGCTCATCTATGAGACAGCAAATTGAATATCTGGCCGAGTAATGCATAAGTAAATCAAGCATCGACCACCCTGTTGATAGAGAACAGCATCAAATGCATCTCCAGCATCATGAAGACTCAATTGTAAACCTGTCTCCATAGGAGTGGCAATAGACTTACAGTCTTCAAGGCCAAAACGCTGTAATAATGTATCAATATATCTCATTTGACACAATGCAATTCCACCATCAACTTGCACAAACTGAATGCCCAAATAGTGATGCAAATGCCCCAAATCAGACATCTCAAATGAGGCATGCAAATCAGCCTTAAAATCAGCAATATGCTTCTCAATAGGACCAGTGAGCAGCATGTCGTCAACATAGACAACAATGATCAGAAGCATGTCATTAGCACGCTTAACATGTAAGGTCCTTTCAGTTGGAGTGTTCTCAAAACCATGTGCAATCAGATAGGCATGTATCTTCTCATACCAAGCATGTGGTGCTTGCTTTAAACCATATAATGCCTTCTTTAACCTGCACACCTGGTTTTCATGCCCTTTCTGCACAAAGCCACGGGGTTGAAAAACATACACTTCTTCATGCAAGTCACCATTCAAAAATGCAGTTTTAATGTCCAACTGATGTACATTCCAACCATGATGGGCTACAAGTGCACAAATGCTCGAACTGTAGTCATACGGCATGTGGGTGCAAAGGTCTCATCAAAATCAATGCCTCTTTCCTACGCATAACCCTATGCAACAAGCCTAGCCTTATACCTGTCAACTATACCATCAGGTTTACACTTCAACTTGTATACCCCTTTAAAGCCAATGGCCTTCTTACCAGGAGGCGAGTCACATAAAGACCAAGTACCATTCTTCATTATTGCATCATATTCAGATTGCATAACAGCCATCCAATTTTCTAAATTTTGTGCTTCATCAAACGAAACAGGTTCATTCTCATCACAGAGACTAGATGCAGCCATAGCATAGCAATCTGATGTAAAAGAGGCACTATGAGAGCCTGATCGAGTAGGATATGAGAGAGGTGCATCTAATTTGCTGTCACACGAGGTCTGCACCAGCCATTTTGGCATAGTTCTTGCTTGCTCAATATCAGCTCTCTCATCAATAAGTGCATCATGTACATCTGCATCAGAAATGGAATTATCTGCATCATCACATGAAACCTGCAAAGGTTGAGAAGTTGCCTCATTAGGACCAGCACTAGACTGTCCACCTGTAAAAAGAGGCAGCAAAGTATCATACATGTCTTTGGAGCTAACAGATGTCTCCTTAGTACATGAAAGCAATGGCTGAATAGTATCTTCCACAAAAACAACATCACGACTAACCAAAATGTGTTTAGTCTGTGGATGATACAAACGATAGCCTTTACTTTTAGAATGGTACCCAACAAAAATACATTTTATTACTTTATCATCCATTTTTCTACGATGTTGTTCAGGCACTAATGCATTGGCGAAACAACCAAAAACATGCAGATGAGCAACAAATGGCTTGCGGTCATGCCAAGCCTCATATGGAGTGATAGACTGCAGCGCTTTAGTGGGACACCTGTTCAGTACATATGCTGCACACATGAGAGCCTCAAGCTAGAAACTATGTGGTAAATCCTGACTCTTGACCATACACCTCGCCATCTCCATGAGTGACATGTTCTTTCATTTAGCAACTCCATTCTGTTGAGGTGTATACGACACTGTACACTAGTTTTTTATGCCACGTTCAGCCAAAAATGCATTGAAATCAGAAGACATATATTCCCCCCCTCGATCAGAACGGAGGGTGCCCATTTTACATGTTGACAAATTTTCAGCCAAAACCAAAAACTGGTTGAAGCACATGAACACTTCGGACTTTGCCTTCAATGGATATACCCATGCATGCCTGGAAAAATCATCGATGAAAGTCATGAAGTAAAGATAATTCCCAAAAGAAGGTGTCTGCATAGGACCACCGACATCATTATGTACAAGCTGCAATTTCTGAGTAGCCCAAACTGAACCATCTTTTCGAAGGATGAACGCTGAATTTTTCCCAAAATACAGCCTTCACAAAAATGTTTTCTAGGTGCCTTAAGTTTGGGCAAAGAGGACACCATTTCAGATTTCTGCAGGCGTAGCAAACTAGCAAAATTCAGATGACCAAAGCGTGCATGCTAAAGCTTTGCATCTGACATAGCCTCAGAATCATTTACTGCACATGCCAAATCATTTACAGATCTTTCATAGTCTATGAGCTTATACATCCCACGACATAAAATGCAAAAAGCAATAATCACATCGCCATTTGATAGATCATGAACTGTACACCTGTCATCAACAAATTTCACAACCAAGCCAATCTTGGCTAATGCAAAAATTGATAACATGTTCTTCTTGATCCGTGACACAAATAAAGCATATGACAAAGTAAAAGAACTACCATTAGCAGTAGTCAAAATGATCTTACCAACTCCCATAATAGGATAAGAGGAGTTGTTGGCACATGTAATAGTATTCCCTGTAGGGGCAAACTCGAGTGAAGAGAAGAAACTGCGCTGCGAGGTAATATGTTTGGTCGCCCCACTGTCAAAGTACCAAACATCTAAGTCTACTATAGACATGCACTGCTCATGAGAAGATGGGTCAAAATTGTTGAGTACTTTTTGATTGTAGAAACCCAATCATTGATTTTATCTTCAACTTTCTTCGTGTTCTTGCACATGTTTTATTTGATAAACGACTCACAAAGAAATTATCAGTTGAGATATAACAAAGCAAATATGCATTTCTTTTATTCATTGGCAAGGATTTGGTTCATAAAACTAGGAGTCAGTGCAAGAAAAGGATCAAGAGATTAAATTGGTTCAAGTGGAGTATGTGAAACAAATGTTTGGAAACCAAGAGATTTGGATTGCCTCTCAGAAGTCTGATGAGCAATAAGATTCACATAAGAAACATCACAAACATTCACATTATCAAAAGAAAACTCCAATACCATATTTGTACACAAAGTATCTTCAAGACTCGATTTTTCTATTACTTCACTCATAGAATCACATATTTTCTTAGTACTCAGCAAATCAAGTGAAACAAGCCTTTTAGACAGAGTCCAAGAAGTAAAACTTCTCTTTTTTCTTTGTAAAAAGTAATGCACTTGCTCATATTAAAAAGTAATAGTAAAATTATCTTTGGACAACCTAAAAATAGAAGATTGGATTCTTGGCAACACTTAGCACATACTAGAGAACATCAAAGATTTGGTATTATATATCACTCAAAGTCTTAATACAAATTGTTCCGATGCTATTCACTTGAAGATTCTAGTTATTAAGACAAGAAATCATAAGATTTGGTTTGGTAGATGAGATAGATGTAAAGAAGCTAAGATCTAGAAGTAGCACTACTATCAAATAACCAATTAACAGACTTTTTAAACACGTCTTCATCAATTTTTGAGAACACATAGTTTTTGTCACAATAATTTATGATGTTTGACCTCTCAACCCATTTCTCGGATTTATCATCATATACAGAATTACTAGATTGGTACTTTTGTGTTTCTTATCTAAGTCTTCATTCACTAAAAAAATGTCCATGTTTCTCATGATAGAGACAATTACCTTTTCTATAAGTCTTTTTCTTTTCACTCGATTTTATAGCTTTCAAATAATTGAGATCTCTTTAATCTTTACTACAATGAAAGCTAGAATTAAAATTTGAAGCATAACTCTTTCTAGCTTTGCCTTTGGGACCTATTCCTTTTTCTTTGGTAATCAAGGAGGTTTCCCAGACTCTTGCAGGTCAAGATTGATCCTCAACTTTTCTTCTTGTACAAAAGGTTTTGCAACTTTCGAAACATGACCACAATGTCAGTGATAAGAAAGTTGTGAGGAAGGACATGTATGATCTAGAAAAAGAATCCATAACAATGGTAACAAGTTCATCATTTTTAATGAAAACATCAACAATGAAAACATCAACATATACTAATTGATGAACAAGATCGTGTATTCTAGTTAGGTACTCTTGCATTGAACTACCTTCTTCCACTCATATGTGTAATTGTCTCTTCAGAGACTACTTTCTAGCAATATCGAGTGAGTAGAAGAGATCTTCATAATCACCTACGTGCAATTTATGTGCTATATTACACAAAGGTTTACTTATTGACATCCAAACAAGAACATGTACAATTACTAGATGCATTAACTTCGAGCTTGATAGAATGTGTATTATTAAACAAGAGAGCAAGCAAGTCAGACATGCTCGACACACCCATTGAACAGAGATATCCTTTGCTATTTATGGAATTGTATGGGCAAGGAGCTACTAGATCAAAGTTCTAGGCACACATGTTGATATATTTTGGTAGTGATGTGTGTGAACACATAGGAACCGTCGGGGCACTTTTTTCCCTCTTTAGGAGGTTTTTTTTTCCTGATCTTACATATATGCCTGTAACCCTAACGAGTCACTTATCTTTGTACATTCACTTGGTAATCCACTCAGTATTATGTGTTATGTTCCAAGGTTCTTCTTCTTCCTTGTGATGTATGCATGCTTTTGTTGACCTCAAACAACAAAAACTGGTATCAAAGAAGATCACTGCTCCATCTAGAGTGTTGTCGAAATCCCTCTGGTCATACCCTCCAAATGCTCTATTGCAATGCTTTGCAGGAAATTTTTTCCTTTTGTGTCAAACATATAGACAGGCTTTGATTTGTCAATACAAGCACCTCAAAGTCTACTATAATTTTAGCAAAGCTCGACAAGGTAGTTTTGATCAACTTTTTGAGATACTCTCACAATCATTTTTCTGTATCAAGGTATTTTAGTCAGCGCCATGTTTGAAATCAATGATGTATTTTGTATGTTGGCTATTGAGGACAAGTTGGATGGTACCAATTACCCATTATGGGATATATGATGCATATTGGTCGCAAAAGGACTATAGAATAGTGTACAAATTGTAGTTACTACTACACCCATTGCATAGCAACTTTGATGGGATGGTAGAGATGCTTAGGTAGATGCATTGATAGCTTTGTCTATACACACACATACACACACACACACACACACACATATATATATACATACATACATACATACATACATACATACATACATACATACATACATACATACATACATACATACATACATACATACATACATACATACATACTTACACAGACACACACACACACACACACACACACACACACACACATATATATATATATATATATATATATATATATATATATATATATATATATATATATATATATATATATATATATATATATTCACTCTTGCAAAACAACATATTCACTCTTGCAAAACAACAACGGATTCTTGGGATACACTTGACACTTTACATTAGGCAAGAAATGAGGCTTGTATTGCTTTTCTATTTTATTGCATGAAGTTCAGTGAAGGTAAAACGGGTTCATTATGCATGTTGTAGATCAAGCTTTCTTAGGTAGTCAGAAGGGCAAAGGTGAATTGATCTCATCTATTAGTAAGAAAAATTTTGCTAATTTTTTACAGTAAAAAAGGGAAGACAAAGACAAGAAGAAAACAAAAAAGAAAAAATAGTTTTGCAAATATTGTAAAGGAAATGATCATGTCATAAAGAGTTTTCTAAAACTGGCTACAAAAGAGGCAAAGAAGAAGGAGGCTGGAATGGTTGTTGCAAAAACCTCTACACCTAAAACATGTTATCATTATTGTCCATGTGAAAGGCCAAATGGACACCGGACACTTCTTTGTATATGTTCTTTAATAAAACATAGTGGCCTGATCAGTCATAGACTATAAGTTTGACCGCATTTGTAACACCTAAGAAGTATGTGTTCGTGCTCCCTGTGTACTGTATTTTTCTGCATAATCTACTGCCTCTGTGTGGAGTATCATGTGAGGCCCCAAGAACTCGCTTTTCTACTCTAAGGATAGCATCGTGGAGCTCTCAAGAAGGAGAGCGCACTATGTGCATCACCATAGAAATACTTCACTGGTATCAGAGCATTTCAACACAAAAGATTTGTTCCTTTTGTGTGAGCAAATCAAGCACTGGCCCACCCACCCACCCAAGGCTTATGACTAAGGCAACAACCAAGGCATAGACCTTGGCATACCTTGTCATCCGAGTCACCGAAGTCACCGTCAGCACTGTTGGCTACGCATGATGGAGGACCTCAATGATCAAGGAAGATAGAGGTTCCTGATACTTTTGGGGAGGTCACCCATCCTAGTACTGTTCCCCCCGGAGCTCGCTTAACCGTGGCAATGTCTTACCACTAAGCTACACTCTTGTGGGTCTGAAGAAAGGGAAAGACTAAGGTTAACAATACCTTGAACATACGTTGGTTCCTCCAAGCTTCATTCTTTACTTCCAAAGCCTGTTTTTGAAGCATTTTTAGGATGTCTTTTGGAGCCATTTTGGAGTACTTTCGCACATAGTTCTCTTCACAGAGGTCCAAGAACATTGAGGAGAGGAGTGTGGGTATATTTCATGAAAGAGAAGAGTGAGGTGTTCAGTCACTTCCAAAAGTTTAAAGCTATGGTGGAAAAGCAGACAGGGAAGTATATTCAAAGCATTAAGATCTGATGGAGGAGATGAATACATGTCAAACGAGTTCAGCAAATTTCTAAAAAGTCATGGAATTCAATGTCAGTTTTCATGCAAGTACACACCACAATAGAATGGCATTGTTGGATGCAAAAAATAGAAATATTGAAGAAATAGCAAGAGCCTTGATGGCTAAGAAGAATATGCCTCATTGTTATTGGGCAAAAAGCTGTGCATATGGTTGTATACATCATGAACAAAACTCGAATTGCTGCTATATATCAAGTTACACCTAAAGAGAAGTTTATAGGTAAAAAGCCAAAATTAGCACATATTAAAATTTTTGGTTGTATTGCATATGTACATGTTCCAGATGAGTTAAGGATGAAGCTTGATCCAAAAGCAAAAAAATGTGTCTTCATTGGATAATCTCTTGAGCAAAAGGGATAGAAATGTTATAACCCACTTACACGACAGGTGAAAGTGAGTAGAGATGTTTTGTTTGATGAAATGTCAAGCTTCTATGCAGCTGCCAAAGATGGACTTCATCTTGAATCAAATAATAAAGAGAATGCTGAAAAATCAAATGCAGAATCTCAAGTCTTGAGTGGACCAGATGCATCACCAAACAATAATTCCAACTAAAATCCAGGGAATGTAAGATTGCGTGGAAATTTTAGTCCAGCAAATTCATCAACTACATCGAAGGAAGGTAAAGAAAAGCTTTCTCTTGGTAGTAAAACATCTACATGTCTTGAAGACATTGATGGAGATTCAAGTGGTTCAGAAAAGACCCTTGATGAGGAGCTTGGGTTGCCCTCTGTGAAGGCTCCAAGAGTAAGAAAAGCACATGCAAATGATACAAGGAGAAGTGACCCAGTGTTGATATATTTAGGTAGTGATGTGTGTGAACACTCTAGGACCGTCGGGGCACTTTTTTCCCTCTTTAGGAGGTTTTTTTTCCCACGGCTTGTATATACGCCTATTGCCCTAATGGGCTACTTATCTTTGTACATTCTCTAGTAATACATTCAGTCTTGTGTGTTGTGCTCCAAGCTTCTTCTTCTTCCTTGTGTTGTTCGCGTGCTTGCGCAGACGTCTAACTCCAACAATTGGTATCAGAGCAAGTCATCGCTTCATCTAGGGCGTCGTCGACACTCCTCCGATTGCAGTCTTGGATTCGCATGAAATTTGGTGAGCATACTCACGGTGTTTCAGAGATCAAAACAGCTTCGCTATGTGGTGTCAAAATCGTGATCTGAGCTCGTTTCGACCTCCGAATGCACTATTGCAACGCAATGACCTTGGCGGAAAGCAGTGATGTATTCCGTATGTTGGCTATTGACGATAAGTTGGATGGTACCAACTACCCATTATGGGCTTATATGATGCAACATGTATTGGTTGCAAAAGGACTATGGAACATTGTGCAGGGTGTTGAAAGACGTCCTGTTACACCTGCGACTACAGGTACTGCAAATACATGTGCTGAAGCTGACGAAGATGGTGTTGAAGATGATATTTTGCAGATTCCTGTTTGTGCTGTTGTTTCTATTGCACCTATTGCAGAGCAAATTCGTTGGGATGGCAGAGATGCTCAAGCACATGCACTGATAGCCTTGTCTTTCAAACGTGCTATTATTCCTCACATTCGCTCTTGTAGAACAGCAAAAGATGCTTGGGATACACTTACCACATTGTACCAGGCTAGGAATGAGGCTCGTGTTGCTTACCTCCGAAAACAGTTGGACAATGAGCACATGAATGAAGGTGATTCTATGGACAGTTTTCTAACAAAGATCAAAGACTTGAAGGAACAGTTGATTTCTGCTGATGAGGTTATACCAGATAGCTCACTTGTGCAGACCGTTCTGAATGGTCTTCCTGATTCATATCAGAGTTTTGCTTCTACTCTTCGATTGATGATGAAAGGCAATCCAAATGCCTTGTCATTTGAGGAGTTAGTCTCTGTTCTGTTACAGGAAGATCACTCCAGGCAGAATAGGTCCATTATGCGTGTTGCAGATCAAGCTTTCCTGGCTAGTCAGAAGGGCAAAGGAAAATGGAGCTCTTCTACTAGTAAGCAGAAATATGCAAATGGTGCACATTTGAAGAACCAAGATAAAGATGAGAAGAAATAAGAAAAGTAGAAATTGTTTTGTAAGTACTGTAAAGGGAATGATCATATCATAAAGAATTGTCCAAAACTGGCTGCAAAAGAGGCAAACAAAAAGGAGGCTTGAATGGTTGCTGCAGAAGCCTCTACACCAAAAACAGAGTCTGCTAATCTTGTGCAGGATGCAGAATGGGCGTTTACTACTATTTGTAGTTTTGACCCATCTTCTCATGAGCAATGCATGTCTGCAGTGGACTCAGATGTTTGGTACTTTGACAGTGGGGCGACCAAACATATTACCTCGCAACACAGTTTCTTCTCTTCACTCGAGCCTACCCCTACAGGGAATACTGTCACATGCACCAAGAACTCCTCTTATCATATTATGAGAGTTGGTAAGATCATTCTGACTACTGCTGATGGTAGTTCTTTCACCTTGTCAGATGCTTTATTTGTGCTAGGGATCAAGAAGAATCTGTTATCAGTTTCTGCATTAGCCAAGATTGGCTGGGTTGTGAAATTTGTTGATGACAGATATACAGTTCATGATCTGTCAAATGGCGATGTTATTATTTCTTCTGGCATTTTATGTCATGGGCTGTATAAGCTCGTAGACTATGAAAGATCTATGAATGATTCGGCATGTGCAGTTCATGATTCTCAGGCTATGTCAGATGCAAGGCTTTGGCATGCACGCTTTGGTCATCTGAATTTTGCTAGTTTGCTACGCCTGCAGAAATCTGATATGGTGTCTTCTTTGCCCAAGCTTGAGGCACCTAGAAAACATGTATGTGAAGGTTGTATTTTGGGCAAAATGTAGCGTTCCTCCTTTCCAAAAGATGGTTTAGTTCAGCGTACGCAGAAATTGCAGCTTGTACATAGTGATGTTTGTGGTCCTATGCAGACACCTTCTTTTGGAAACTATCTTTACTTCGTGACTTTCATTGATGATTTTTCCAGGCATGCATGGATATATCCATTGAAGGCAAAGTCCAAAGTATTTTTGTGCTTTAAACACTTTTTGGTTTTGGCTGAAAATCTGTCAACATGTAAAATGGGCACCCTCCGTTCTGATCGAGGGGGGGAATATATGTCTTCTGATTTTGATGCATTTCTGGCTGAACGTGGGATAAAACACCAGTGTACAATGCCGTATACACCTCAACAGAATGGAGTTGCTGAACGGAAGAACACGTCACTCATGAAGATGGCCAGGTGTATGGTCAAGAGTCAGGCTTTACCACATAGTTTTTGGCTTGAGGCTGTCATGTGTGCAACATATGTACTTAACAGGTGTCCCCCTAAAGCGTTGCAGTCTATCACTCCATATGAGGCTCGGCATGATCGCAAGCCATCTGTTGCTCATCTGCGGGTTTTTGGTTGTTTGGCATATGCACTACTGCCTGAACAACATCGCAGAAAATTAAATGATAAGGCAATAAAATGTATTTTTGTTGGGTAGAGTTCTGAAAGTTAAGGTTATCGTCTGTATCATCCACAGACTAAATGCATTTTGGTTAGCCATGATGTTGTTTTTGTGGAAGATGCTATTCAACCATTGCTTTCATGTACTAAGGAGACATCTGTTAGCTCCAAATACATGTATGATACTTTGATGCCTCTTTTTACAGGTGGACAGTCTACTGCTGGTCCTAATGAGGCAACTTCTTAGCCTTTATAGGTTTCATGTGATGATGCAGATCATCCCATTTCTGATGCAGATTTACATGATGCACTTGTTGATGAGAGAGCTGATATTGAGGAGGCAAAAACTATGCCAAAATCGTTGGTGCAGACTTTGCGTGATAGCAAATTAGATGCGCCTTTGTCATATCGTACTCGTTCATGCTCTCATAGTCCCTCCTTTGCATCAAATTGCTATGCTATGGCTGCATCTAGTATCTGTGATGAGAATGAGCCTGTTTCTTTTGATGAAGCACAAAATTCAGAAAATTGGGTGGCTGCTATACAATCTGAATATGATGGTATAATGAAGAATGGTACTTGGTCTTTATGTGAGATGCCTCTTGGCAAGAAAGCCATTGGTACTAAGTGGGTATACAAGCTGAAGCATAAACCTGATGGTGCAGTTGACAGGTATAAGGCTAAGCTTGTTGCAAAGGGTTATGCACAAGAAAGAGGCATTGATTTTGATGAGACCTTTGCACCCACATGTCGTATGACTACTGTTCGGAGCATTTGTGCACTTGCAGCCCATCATGGTTGGAAAGTACATCAGTTGGACATTAAAAATGCATTTCTGAATGGTGACTTGCATGAAGAAGTGTATGTTTTTCAGCCCCGTGGTTTTGTGCAGAAAGGGCATGAAAACTAGGTGTGCAGGTTAAAGAAGGCATTACATGGTTTAAAGCAAGCACCATGTGCTTAGTATGAGACGATACATGCCTATCTGATTGCACATGGTTTTGTGAACAATCCAACTGAGAGCACCTTATATGTTAAGCGTGCTAATGATGTGCTTCTGATCATTGTTGTCTATGTTGATGACATGCTGCTCATTGGTCCTATTGAGAAGCATATTGCTGATTTTAAGGCTGATTTGCATGCCTCATTTGAGATGTCTCATTTGGGGCATTTGCATCACTATTTGGGCATTGAGTTTATGCAAGTTGATGGTGGATTGGCTTTGTGACAAACGAAATATATTGACACATTATTGCAGCGTTTTGGCCTTGAAGACTGTAAGTCTATTGCCACTCCTATGGAGACACGTTTACGATTGAGTCTTCATGATGCTGGAGATGCATTTGATGCTGTCCTCTATCAGCAGGCTGTTGGATGCCTGATTTACTTATGCATTACTCGGCCAGATATTCAGTTTGTTGCCTCATAGATGAGCAGGTTTATGCATTGCCAAGGTGTCAAGCATTGGCAGGCGGTTAAGCGCATCTTTTGCTACTTGAGTGTTGATGGAGAGTGTTAATCTCCAAAAGAACAAGTTAACCTTGAATTTAGATCACCTCTATATCAAGATTAACTTTAGACTCCACCAAACTTAGAGATCATTCACCAATTTATCAGAAAATTGATTATTCTGAAAAATTCAGCTTCTTCAGAAAAGTCTACTGCAGATTAATCACTCATTGACTAATCAATCCTGTAAAGTTTTTGATAAAACTTTGCACAACACTTCGCCTTAAGGTTGCGCAACTTTACCAAGTTAAATCTCTCAAAAAGATTGAGTATATACTGAGAAATGTGTGAAACACTTTACCTATGTCTGAAAGAGCTTCTCTGCAATGACGACTTTGACACCTGCAATTTCTTAGCACTGGTTCTCCCAACTCTGAACCCGTTTGATCAAGATCTTTTAGCCATAGATGGCTTACCTTCCAACTTAGATTTTAAGCCCTCATTTGTGTAAAACTTTACACTGTGGACTGAGCAATGATCATTTCATTGAAGATGAAATGTGCGCCAGATTTTACGACTCTTAGAACATTCTTACATATGAATGTTCCTAATCAAAATTCTCTCAGCCTGATTACAATTAACCTCTCAAATTCTAGCCATAGATAGATTAGCTATGGACTTAGACACGTGCAGAAGGATTTCTCAAAAGATTAAACACACAAGGAGCAGACTGCTAAACATCGGGTGCAAGTTTCTCGATTTCTTCAGAAAAATTTACATACAAGTGAGGATGGATGATTCACTCACTTCCAATGTGTCTAATGACACTAATTTCTCTCTCCCTATTCTCTAATCTTCTTCTGCTCACTTTGCCCGACATTTTCCAACATATTTATATATGAATATATACAAGTGTATGACTAAACAAAGATATAAGTCAGCTAATGTACATATGTGTACATATCTTTGGATTTTCTGAACATGTCCTTCCTTCAACCATCTGACTTTGTTTTCTTCTTGACTCCTTGACTTCATTCCTCTATAATTCTTCAATTGATGATTGTCATGCACCAACAGCTCCCCCTCAATCATTAATTGAGGTTCTTCTCTATCTTCTTTACTCCAGCCATATCCTTGAATCTTTGTAGTTTTGGTCCATCTAGACTTTTTGTCATCATATCTGCAAGTTGATCTTTTGTAGGGGTGTGTATGACTTCAATTTCCTTCTCAATGACCTTCTCTCTCAGGAAATGACACTGTATTTCAATATGCTTAGTTCTAGCATGAAACACAGGATTAGCTGCCAAGTATAGAGAACTCATGTTGTCTCCACAAACAATAGGAGTACTTTGAACCACATCAAAAACTTTCATAAGTGTCTTTAGCCATATTACCTCCTTTGCAGCTTCCACCATACCTTTATATTCTGCTTCTGTGGATGACAAAGCAACTGTATGTTGCTTCTTGGAACACCATGAAATCAATTTGTCTCCTACATAGCACAAGTATCCATGTGTTGATCTTCTATCATCCACATTACCTGCCCAATCTGCATCACTATATATCTTCACTCTTGTATCAGAAGTAAATCCATAGTACAACCCTTCTTTGAGTGTACCCTTGATGTACCTAAGTACTCTTTGTCCTGCAATCCAATGTTCCTTTCTAGGACAATGCATGAATTGTGAAAGCACACCAACTGCATATGACAAGTCAGGCCTTGTCAATGTAGCATAAATCAAGCTACCAACCAAACTTTGATAGAGTTTCATGTCTCTGAACTCTTCTCCTCCAAACCTAGACAATTTATGATTCACTTCCAAAGGTGTAGGTGCAACCCTGCAATCTTCCATTTTAAATTTGGTTAGCAAATTTTTAAGATACCTTTCTTGGGTCACATATACTCCATGTTGAGTATAAGAAATCTCCATTCCCAAGAAGAATGATAGGTTCCCCAAATCACTGATTTTGAACTCTTTCTCCATCTGCTTCTTGATCATTTGTATTCCTTTATCATCTGTTCCTGTAAGTATTATGTCATCAACATAAATACAAACATAAATGAATCCATCTTCACTTGCTTTGACTAGCAAGCTACTATCCGCCTTTGATGCTTGAAATCCAAGATCATTCAAGAATTTTACAAGCCTATAATTCCAAGCCCTTGGGGCTTGCTTTAACCCATACAAAGCTCTCTTGAGCTTACACACATAATTTGGACTCACTTGATCTTTGAACCCATCTGGTTGCTCCATGTAGACTTCATCTGAAATGTAACCATTCAAGAAAGCATTTTTTACATCTAACTGAGATAACTTCCAACCTTTGCAAGCAGCAATTGCTATGAGTGTCCTGATGGTTGTCATCTTTGCCACAGGACTATAAGTCTCATCATAGTCCACTCCATATGTCTGTGCATACCCTTTCACAACAAGTCTAGCTTTGTACCTAGACACACTTCCATCTGCAAATCTCTTTGTTTTGTAAACCCACTTACATCCAATGATCTTCTGACTATTAGGTTTAGGAACCAAATCCCATGTTTGATTCTCTATCAATGCATCATACTCCTCTTGCATAGCATCTTCCCAATTCTTTTTCCCTTTGGCCTCTTCATATGTAGAAGGGTCTTCATCTGCTTTTACCAAATAAGCATAATCTTTAGTAGTTAAGAATGAAGTGTCATAGCTATACCTTGTAGGTTGCCATTTGTGCCTAGATGATCTCCTAACTTCTGCACTTCTTGAAGTTTCTGGTTCATCACCTTCTGGATCGAATCTTGGCCTCTCTTCATATTCAACCTGTACTTCATTGTTCTCACTTTCATCAAGTAATTGAATCTTTGCTTTACCTTTTCTTTGTTCCACTACTTCTTCATCATCTGCATGTACATTATATTTACCTGCATACCAAGTAACTTGCTCATCAAATGTAACATCCTTGGATACAATAAATTGCTTTGTGGCCTGTATCCCATTTGCTTATCATCGTAGCCAATGAATACATACTTTTCTGCCTTAGGCTCCAACTTATGCCTCAATTGAGATGGCACATATGCATATGCCAAGCATCCAAATATTCTGCAATGATCCAAGGTAGGTTTCTTACCCCACCAAGCTTCATATGGTGTCATACCCTGCAAAGCTTTACAAGGCAATCTATTAACCAAATATGTAGCTGTATTTACAGCCTCTGCCCACAAATAATTTGGGCAATTCTTCTCTTTCATCATGGACCTTGCAAATTCAACAAGTGTCCTATTTCTTCTTTCTGCTACCCCATTTTGTTGAGGAGAGTACCTGCAAGTAACTTCTCTCTTTATACCTGCATTCCACAAATAATCATTGAACTCATTTGAAAAATACTCTCCCCCTCCATCTGACCTTAGTCTCTTCAATTTTTGACCTGTAATCCTTTCTGCATATGCATGATAGTGTTTAAATGTATTAAACACTTCTGACTTTTCTTTAATCACATAAATTGTGATCCACCTGGTAGCATCATCAACATATATGACATAATATCTTGAACCATTTATACTAAAGTCCTTTGAAGGACCCCACACATCTGTATGCACCAATTCAAGTCTTTCTGAATACATAAACCCATGCTTGGAATAGGATTGCTTATGAGCCTTACCTAATTGACATGCCTCACATCTGTATGTCATGTGTTGACCTGCAATATTAGGCAACCCAAGCACTGAATCATTATTAATCATTTCTTTGATACCTCTTTCATTAAAGTGTCCAAGTCTTTTGTGCCAAAGATCCAATTCTGACACCTTCTGCTCTCCATATGTGAACATAGCATGTCCAACATTTCCTTGTACCTTCAATGTGAAGAGCCTTCCTTCTTTCTTTCCTGCAATAACTTGTTTATACCCTTGACTAGGGTCTTCCACATAAACTCCATCATTGGTAAACCTTACCTCATAACCTTTTTCCACAATTTGACCTACACTGATCAAATTCTTTGGAATTGTGGGAACATAAAGTACCTTACTCAGAAGAGTGCTCCCATCCTTAGCTTTGACTGAACCAATTGACTTTACCTTATGCTTTGTATTATCACCTGTCTGAACTATATGATTAATTGCATTATGATCTAGGTCAGTCATCAAAGCAATATTTCCACTTAAATGATTACTACATCCTGAATCAATATAGAACACTCTCATGTCCTCATGTGAGGTTTCACATGTATTCATAATGAGAGTCGAGTCCTCCTTCTGATCCGATGTATAGTTGTAGTAGGTGTTATTATAGGATTGATTTTGGAAGCTTCTTCCTCCACCTCTTCCAAAAGAATTCCTACCACCTCTACCTCTGAAGTTTCCTCTTTGAAATCTACCGCCTCTTGCTCTTTGATTAAAGTTCTGATAATTACCATTGTTTTGATTATTATGCCAACAATCATGAGATAGATGATTGGTCTTACCACATATCCAACAAGCTCTTGCATTATCTTTGTTGTTTCTGCCTCTTCCTCTACTTCTGCCATTTCCTCTTCCTCTTATGAAATTTGCTTGGTTTGATGTACCTTCTTCTTCACCTGATTGTTGCTTCCCTTTGTTAGCTTTCTTCTTGTCTTTAGAGTACATTGCATGACCTGCACTCTTATCAACATCTCCTTTGACATCATTCTCAAAAGTTAGCATATGACCTAACAATTGATTCAAGTCAGGAGTAAAGTGATCTAATGAAAGTTCTGTAGATAAAATGAAAGGCTTCCATTTCTCATCTCCTCTTAGCCCTGTGAGTATTTGTCTTACCAATTTGTCTTCTTCAATATCTTCATCCACTGCACCTAAAGAATCTGCAATGTCCTTCATCTTTGTCACATAATCAGAGATTGATTGTGAGGCCTTCTTCTTGAAGGTAGTAAACTCTGCCCATAGTGAAGCCTTCCTTGATTTGGTTGTATTTTGGAAATGCTCTTCCAAAGCATTCCAAATGTCACATGCACTTTCAAGTTCTCTAATGTGAGGAAGCAAATAGTCATTGACTGCCATGTAGATGATGCTTCTTGCTTGAGCATCCTTCTTCATCCAATTCTTCAAATCTGCAAGCTCCTCCCTAGTTGGAACACTAGGATCTCTGAATTCTGGCTTTTCTTCATCTCCTGTGATGTATCCTATCAGATCTTTGCTCATAAGATGAGCTTCCATCCTCATAGACCATGCAGGATAGTTTTCTCTATCCAACTTTTCAATTTGGAGACTATCTCCCATCCTTGCTTCACCTGTAGTCTCAAAACTTTAACCTTTACAGATAATGAATGTACCTTTACTTCGAATGTTGCTCCTTCTGATCCTTTTGATACTCTTTGTATGTCTTCCTTCAAATTTTCTTCAACCTTTACCCTTCTGCACCTTCAAAATGTAAAGATTTGTACTTCTGCAATAGTCGGAGTCTTCTTCTTCTCAATTTTGACACAACCTGCTCTGATACCATTGATGGAGAGTGTTAATCTCCAAAAGAACAAGTTAACCTTGAATTTAGATCACCTCTATATCAAGATTAACTTTAGACTCCACCAAACTTAGAGATCATTCACCAATTTATCAGAAAATTGATTATTCTGAAAAATTCAGCTTCTTCAGAAAAGTCTGCTGCAGATTAATCACTCATTGACTAATCAATCCTGTAAAGTTTTTGATAAAACTTTGCACAACACTTCGCCTTAAGGTTGCGCAACTTTACCAAGTTAAATCTCTCAAAAAGATTGAGTATATACTGAGAAATGTGTGAAACACTTTACCTATGTCTGAAAGAGCTTCTCTGCAATGACGACTTTGACACCTGCAATTTCTTAGCACTGGTTCTCCCAACTCTGAACCCGTTTGATCAAGATCTTTTAGCCATAGATGGCTTACCTTCCAACTTAGATTTTAAGCCCTCATTTGTGTAAAACTTTACACTGTGGACTGAGCAATGATCATTTCATTGAAGATGAAATGTGCGCCAGATTTTACGACTCTTAGAACATTCTTACATATGAATGTTCCTAATCAAAATTCTCTCAGCCTGATTACAATTAACCTCTCAAATTCTAGCCATAGATAGATTAGCTATGGACTTAGACACGTGCAGAAGGATTTCTCAAAAGATTAAACACACAAGGAGCAGACTGCTAAACATCGGGCGCAAGTTTCTCGATTTCTTCAGAAAAATTTACATACAAGTGAGGATGGATGATTCACTCACTTCCAATGTGTCTAATGACACTAATTTCTCTCTCCCTATTCTCTAATCTTCTTCTGCTCACTTTGCCCGACATTTTCCAACATATTTATATATGAATATATACAAGTGTATGACTAAACAAAGATATAAGTCAGCTAATGTACATATGTGTACATATCTTTGGATTTTCTGAACATGTCCTTCCTTCAACCATCTGACTTTGTTTTCTTCTTGACTCCTTGACTTCATTCCTCTATAATTCTTCAATTGATGATTGTCATGCACCAACAAGTGGTACTCGGCTACTTGGGTTGTTTTATCCCAAGGGGGGATCACTAGTGCAAGATTTTCATGCTTTTTCTAAGTCAGACTGGGCTGGTTGCTATGACACTTGTGTGTCCACTAGTGGCTTTTGCTTCATGCTTGGTAGCTCATGTATATCTTGGTTGAGCAAGAAGCAGCCTACTATGGCCACTTCCAGTTGTGAGGCTGAGTATAGGGCAGCCTTCATAGCTACTGTTGAGTGTGTGTGGCTCAGACGCCTTATGGCTGATTTGGGTGTTGGTGAGTCCTCTGCCACCACCATCGCACATTGGCAATTGTGAGGAACCCTGTGTTCCATGCTCGAACTAAGCACATTGAGGTGCATTATCATTATGTCAGGGAGAGGTTCTCTACTGGGGAGATCAGCTTGGCATATATACCCACGCAGGAGAACATTGCAGACCTTTTCACGAAGGCTCTGCCTAGGGAGAAGTTTGAAGCTTTCCACAAAGCTTTGGGCTTACTTCCTTTCGTGGAGTGATTTCCACATAGCTTGGCACTTCCTTATACATGAGTGCCAGCTCCTTGTTCACCGCATCACTTCCAGGGGGGCTTTGTTGATATATTTAGGTAGTGATGTGTGTGAACACTCTAGGACCACCGGGGTAGTTTTTTCCCTCTTTAGGAGGTTTTATTGCCCCGGTTTGTATATACACCTATTGCCCTAATGGACTACTTATCTTTGTACATTATCTAGTAATACATTCAGTCTTGTGTGTTGTGCTCCAAGCTTCTTCTTCTTCCTTATGTTGTTCGCGTGCTTCCGCAGACGTCTAACTCCAACACCCAAGACCAAGAAGATCTGAGAGGATGTAGAATTCAGTGCAATGATTGACATATGATAGTTATATGGCTCATCATTGTGCCTACATGACCAAGGTTTACAAGATGCTTAACCTTTTTGTTTTGAAGATGCAATTGGAAATGGAGACTAGGAAAAAGCTATGGATGAGGATATGGCTGCACTTTATGGAAACAATACATGGAAGCTGGTTGTTGGGTGTGTGTAGAAGTGTGAGAGATACACGAGAATCACACACAAAGAGCACAAACGCAGCAAGGCACACGGAGAAGACGATGGCTGGAATAACTCTCTCTATTGACAAAATAACTAAACTGAAGTAAGAGCTGAATAATATCCCTAAGTACAAAGTACCACTACATATGAGAGTATCAAGTATGTGGTAACATGGGGAAAAAACCTCTAGTGAGCACTAGAGTAAAAAGTGCCCATGTATAGGGAAAAGGTTCACATCAAAGCTACTCGAGGAACACATAAGTGTAACACTGGTCCCATTGCCACAAGGAAAGAAACCCATAGGCTGCAAGTGGGTTTACAAGGTAAAGCACAATGCTGATGGTAGCATAAGCAAGTACAAAGCATGATTGGTAGCAAAAGGATATGTACAAACATATGGCATTGATTATGAGGAAACATTCAACCCTGTAGCTAAAATGTCTACTATCAGAACACTTGTTGCATTAGTCACAACAAAAGGGTGGACTTTACATCAGATGGATGTGAAGAATGCCTATCTACATGGTGAGTTACAAGAAGAAGTATACATGGACCAGCCATAAGGATATGAAGATTCAAAGCACCCAAAGTATGTTTGTAGGTTGCAAAAGGCTTTGTATGGGCTTAAGAAAGCTCCTCGTGCATGGCATGCAAGGATTGCTCATAAGTTGACCACCATTGGATTTCATATGTGTGATGCAGATCATTCACTATATGCAAGGAAGGGTGATGATGGCATCATGATTGTGGCTATTTATGTTAATGACTTGATTGTAGGTGGTGATAATGAAGAAAACATTAAAGAGGTAAAGCAATTTCTTATGTAGGAATTTGACATGAAAGATCTTGGTGTACTGCACTATTTCTTGGGCATTGAGTTTATACATACAGAAACAGGTATATGAATGTCACAAAGGCAATATGCCTTGAATATGTTGCAAAAGTATGGTATGACTGATTGTAAGCCAATTTCTATGCCATTAGATCAGAATTTGAAGTTAGATACTACATCAAGTGAAGCATTGGAAAATGCTACTATGTATAAGAAAATTGTGGGAAGTTTGATATATCTCATAATTATGAAGCCAGATCTTAGCTACACTGTTGGACTTGAAAGTTAGTTTATGTAGGTTCCCAGGAAGCCACATTTAGATGCTCTGAGGCAACTCTATGTTATGTGATTGCTATTTTGGATTATGCATTGTTTTATGAAGCTGGTGTATATTTGCAGGTTCATGGATACACAGATGCAGATTGGGCTGGTAGCATTCCAGATAGAAGATCTACTAGTGGCTTTCTATTCTCACTTTGGAGTGCATCTATTAGATGGAGCAGTAAGAAGCAACGCACTATTTCTTTGTCGAGTATAGAGGCTGAGTATATAGGTGCTGCAATGGCAGCATGTGAGGCATCATATCTGGAGATGCTACTTGGAGATTTAGGTGTGAAAGTGCAAAAGCCTATCACCATCTATTGTGATAATCTTAGCAATATACAATTAGCACGAAACCCTATTTTTCATGCTAGAACAAAGCATATCAAGGTACATTATCACTTCATCAAAGAGAAGGTATTAGAAAGTGATATTGATCTTGTTTATGTGAGAACAGATGAGCAGGTTGCTGATATTTTCACTAAAGCACTTGGAGCAGAGAAGCTGAAGAAGTTTCAGAAGATGCTTGGATTAGACTAGCACATGGTGTTGAGCTAGAGGGGGAGTGTTGAGATATCAAGCTCAACATGGGATGATCTAGGATAACACGTATCACTTTTTCATTTCTTTGACATGTATAGTGGTCATGCTGGTATATGTTAGGGACACTTCATTGAGCTTTATAGAATTTATCTACAAAGAGTGATGGCTCATTTGTTTCTTGCCATCTCAATCATTCGTGGACCTTAGATTTTTCCTTATGTACTGGTCTTTATATATTGCACTTGTTGTATTCTTGTTTTTAGGTCATTCTTGTACATTCCTTTTATGTAATAGAAGAAGATCATTCTTCCTTGCTGCAATCTGTGTGTGTGCTCCTCTTTGATTATGAGTGTGTGTGTGTGTGAGATCTCTTCCTTATCTCCTTCCTCGTGACAACCTATACAATGGCAATTTTGCTTAAAGGTTTGAATGCGAAGAAGCCAAGGAATATGATCGGAGAAAAAACAAAGCTAAACTTAAAGCGCCTATGGCTAATCTAGTAACTCTAGAATATTTGGACCCATCAGTAGCTATTGTTACAAAGTCGCAATAGGAATACCAAAACCTACAACAACCAGATCATCGTGCACTGATCGAGCATAAGCAAAGACTAAAGAAAGTAGTTCAAGGGGCTCAAGAGTACCCACCTTATTACGTGGATCCTAAGCTTGTTCCAGAGGTAATTCATAGTAAAAGTCGATATAGTAAAATAAGTAAGAGAAATTCACATAATATACCAGCCTAAGGGACTAGTGGAGTTGGACAAGAAGGGGAAAACTCAAAACAATAAGCAGAGTGTGTAGTTTTGGAAATTTAGAAATTACCTCAATTCACATATTATGTTATCATTAGGAGCTTTGATGGAACTCATTTCAACTTTTAGGGAGAAATTAGTAAATCGATTGCAAAAGAAATATTCACTGACCCCGACTCTGGAACCGACAGTTAGTATGGTAAACGATGTCCCAAATAGAATAGTGGATTATGCAATTCCCACCATCACGATATGGAATAAAAACAAAGCTATCCCCAAGGTCTTGATTGATGGTGGATCGAGCATAAACATCACTTCAACAACTACATGCAAACAGATGGGTTGGAACATTATTGAGCTAGCCCCATTTTTCATACGGATGGTTGACTAGTCATGAGTGGAGCCCGTGGGGCTAATCAAAGATATTCCTATCAGAATTTCTTAGGTGGTGTTTCCTATTACATTCATGGTACTTGAGATCAAAGGAAAGAATTTGGATTACAATTTACTACTTGGATGAACCTAGTTGAGGAACGCCAAGGTACGATAAAATCGGGACACAAAGACCATCACCTTCCGAAAAGGATATGCTAAGTTTCTGGTTCAATTGGAGGATGAACAAATACTATCTTGCAGAACATAAGCTAATATTAGCAGAACTTGTGCACATGCTGGATGAACTTGAGGAGGATGAAGAACAACACTTTCTCGAAGCCAACTGTGACATATTATCATTTGGAATTATTGATGTAAACTCAGTCATCAGTTCAGTCTGTGGTGGCATGGCTGCCTCTATCTCCACATAACTTTTGGAACCCAAGGACTAAGATATTGTAGATCTAGAAATGAAAGAACCTATGGAGCTGGGTAGAATACGTGTGGAAGAAGATTCACTAGAAGTTGTGAATTTAAGCACTACTGAAAACTTGTTCGAATTTGAGCAGAGCTAGCTCCGAAATTTGGATGGCATTGATTGCCCTACTGCAGTAGTACAAAGACGTGTTTGCATGGACATATGCCAATATGAAGGGTCTTGATCCCAAATTATACCATCATCGAATCTTACTTAAACCAGACACTACTCCAATAATGCTATAAAGGTATAGAATGAATCCGAACTTTGCAAAGCAGATTAAGTATGAGTTAGATCGATTAATCAAAGTCGGATATATTGTTCTCATAGAAAATCCGGAATGGGTCTCACCAATAGTCATTGTACCCAAGAAGAACAAGCAATTTCAAATTTGTATGGACTATAGGAAGTTGAATGCAATGACAATACCTGATCCTTTTCCACTTTTGTTGCTGGAGCACTTACGCACATGTTTTGATTCATGTTAGAAGGTACATCTCTACCTAAACCCTAACAAATCGGCATTTGCAGTAAAGTGTGAAAAGTTACTGGGCCACATCATTTTGAAAAATGACATTGCCATGGACCCAAATAAAGTTAAGGTCATACTGAAGACCCTAGTGCCCTGAAACCCGAAAGAAGTTTTATGGTTCCTTGGTCAAGTATGGTGGCATGCGTGGCACCTACGAGGACTGGCACATATTGCAATACCACTGGATAACTTAGTGCATGCCCAACCGGCATAATTCAAGTGGACAGAGGAAGCCCAACTCGCTTTCAAATAATTATGAAAGATGCTA
The DNA here is from genome assembly GCA_020310875.1 of Ceratopteris richardii. Classification (NCBI taxonomy): domain Eukaryota; kingdom Viridiplantae; phylum Streptophyta; class Polypodiopsida; order Polypodiales; family Pteridaceae; genus Ceratopteris; species Ceratopteris richardii. The sequence continues at coordinate 160,954,869 of CM035409.1, forward strand.
GCTACTGCACTTGTCTTGAAAGCTTTGGACTGGACATAACCCTTTCATGTCTTTGTAGATGCCTCAAACAAGACCATTGGAAGTGTGGTCATGCAAAAGGAAGGGTGAAACTGGTTCAAACTAGTTTATTATGCTAGTCGGTGATTAACATCAGTAGAGTAGAATTAGTCAACCACTAAACGTGAATGCCTAGGATTAATCTACTCAATAAAGAAATTTTGACATTAATTATTGGGAAGTTTGTTTAGTTTCCATGTGGATCACAGTGCTCTGCTATATTTGGTAAAGCAATAGAATTTAGTAAGACGGTTAGCTAGGTGGGTACTGTTGCTTTAGGAATTTGAATATGATATTGTCCATCACATAGGAGCAAGCCATGCCATCACTGATTTTCTCTCACGAATTGATCATGGAGAACCACCAGAGGGTGCAGATGATGCTCTTTTGGATGCTGAGGTATTTTTGGTGGCAGAGATCGAAGATGCTCCGCAAACTTCTCTGACCTGGTACAAAGAGATGTTGAGCTTTTTGGAGAATGGAATCACCCCATCTCATTTTTGGTCTATGGTCAGAAAGAAACTTGGTCTCCATAGTCACCATTTACTATCATCCTGGGTGAGTTGTACCACAAAGATCCGACGGGTATCTGGTTATGCTATGTACCCCCACATGAGGTGACAACAGTTGTCTCGGAAGCTCATGCAGGTGAAGTAGGTGGCCACTTTAATCATTTGATAATGATACACAAAATCAAACAGGCAAGATTGTGGTGGCTAATAATGTACACAAATGTTTAGAATGCGGTGCAAAATTGTGAGCCTTGTCAACCTACTGGAGAACCTCGAGACAATCACCATTTTTTGCTACAACCTATTCTTCCATTGGAGCCATTTCAAAAATGGGGTTTAGATTTTATTGGCCCAATTAAACCACCGGTGGAGAGAACGGGAGCACTTTATATCCTCACTTGCATAGATTACTATACCAATTGGGCACAAGCCTAGGCGATTAAAGAAGCTACATCATGCACAATAGCTAAAAAACTTCAAAATGAAAATTTTCCACGGTTTGGTCTACCTCTAGAATTAGAGTCCAACCGGGGAACCCACTTTTTGGATCAATTAATTTCCAAGATTACTTTCGAGTACTAGATAAAGCATAAATTCAATTCTCCATATTATCCTTGGGCAAATGGATTAGCAAAAAGCACCAATAAAGTCTTGATGCACATGTTGTAGAAGATGTTATTTGACTCCATAGACTAGTGGGAAATTATTCTCCCCACTGTGCTTTGGCCATACCAGACATCATATAAGGTTTCAATAGACAACACTCCCTTCAAACTGCTTTATGGACAAGAAGTTCTCCTTCCGTCCGAGTTTGCAGTTCCAAGTCTTCGGATTGCGATCCAAAAGTGATTAGTATCGGAGGACTCGTTCGCTTATCGGATGGATCAACTGCGCCAGTTAGATGAGCATAGGTATCAAAGTTTTCTATTACTACAAGAGGTGGAGAGCCACCAAAAGAAATGACATGATCATAATCTACGAACAAAAATTTGTAGACCCAGTGACTTAGTGCAATAGTTCCATTAAAAAATGAAGCACAAAATGGGAAAATTGAAATTGTGGTGGATCGGTCCATTTTGAATTCACAAACTATGTGGACAAGGCTCCTTTTGATTGGCTACGTTGTCCGACAAAGTTCTACCAACCATCATTAATGGGTCCAAATTGTGGCTCTATCAATCATCCAGAGGGTAAACAAAAAAAGTGGTGGAATAACTACTCAACATGCAAATTGTACAATCAATGACGACAATGCAATCATGATGCAGACAAGATGTTCACAAATGAGAAGCGTGGTTAATAAAAGGCTGAGGACAATGCCGAATTCAGCTTATTTAGCAAACTTATGAGCAGAGCAAATAGAGGGAGTAGAACAAACAGAGCGACAAATTATTACAACGATTAAAAACAAAGTAGACATACAAAGATGGGTGTCACGTTCTCAGATGTGCATCTCCTGAACATACCAGAGAGTCTTTCTCAGGAGAAAAAAGACTAGATCGAGTGCAGAGGTCTTTTGAAATTGGTGTTGTTGGATTGGAGGAGAATTTGTCCCCATCCACTGACCAAGGACATAGCCAAGGAGATAGCCAGACAGATGGATGACAATGATCTTAATGCCTAGGAGATAATCCAATGGGTAGGGAAAGAAAACACATTCAAATTATCGCCAGCACTTATCGTGGAATGATTACATGTTGCCAACACAAGAATCACAGAAGCACCAAGTTGGTCAATGTAGCAGAGATCTATAAGTTGCTGGGGAAACCCTATTCTGGAGAGTACAAATTCATACAACTTCCAGACAGTAATCCGATAAATCTCGGCTTACTACTAATGGCGATGGTGATTAATATGCGGGCAAAACATTACAGTGTATCTCAACAGTTATTTGCATTGATGAAGTAATCAGCAAAGAGAAAGGTGAACTAGGCCGAGATAATTTTTTGGAAGTCAAATAAATAGATGAGAAGGCTATTCCGAAGGATAGGAAGAGCAGTCGATGCCATGTTGGCCTCAAAACGTGGAGTCCTTTTCACTTTATTGTTTATCAAAACACCTACATTTGTAGCCCGGCCATGTGTAGTCGTCACAATGGAGTTTTTTTTTAGATTTTGAGGAAAATAGCTATAGAGAGGAAGCTAGTAGAGGGGACCTCACAAGATCAAACAATAAGTGATAGGGTTGAAGAGAAGTAGTTCTGCAGGCAGCAGGTGGAGGAGAACCACAAGAAAGAAGCTGAGAAGAAAGCATCGGAGGAAGAGGTAGAACAGAAAAGGAGAGAGGAATAGGTAGCAAGGAAGAGACTAGAAGAAGAAATACGGAAGAAAGAAGAAGAAGAAGAATACATGCAAGCAAAAGAAGAGAAGAAAAGACAAGTAGAAGCAAAATTGGAAGATGAGCGACGAAATCAGTAGGAATAGATCGATCGTGCTGTGAAAACATCAAAAAATTTTGGTAGTTCATACATTTAGTTCTTGTAATCTCAAGGAAAGATGGAAACAAAGTGATGGTAGAGTAAAACTACCTGTCGTCAGTTGTAGTTGTTGGAAACAATGATCACACAAGTGCCAAAACTCCTCAGAATATGGCATATGTTTTTGTTCAGGTTCTTCTCTTCAAGAAAGTGATGTTGACAGCGTGGCTACAGCAGGACACTTTCAAAGAGCCCATATTGGTTCGATTCCCATGAACAACAGTGTACGAACTTTTGCTTTTCAAAAAGTATTTTGCAAAAGCATATGATGATGGATCGCTTTCACAATAATTTGTTTTTGGCTATTCATGAATGATCGTACTTTTTTGATAGAAGAATCGTATCTTTTCTACACATGCTTTTCAAAGAGATTTTGGAAGAGTTACAAAGCTATATAAGCAAGGCTTTGGCCTTTTGTTTAGTATCAATCAATCACTCAAGGAGCTTGAGTGATCAACACAAGGAGGAGGTCTTTTTGAAGAGAGAGTGTTGACACACTGTTGAGGAGGTGATCACTAGGAGGCTATTTGGAGGAGATTTTGCCAGCTTACCATCAATATTAGTTGTTGACTTACTGTGAGTAGCAAGTCTATTTCTGTTCTTACTTGCTAGGTCACTTCTTTCTGATTTAGGTTGATCAGAATTCGGGTTTGCTATAAAACAATTCTAACTTTTTCGTATCCTCCATATTCTCACACACACACACACACTCTTCATACATCTTAGGCACACAATCTCTTGTATCTAGTTCCTATTTCTGCTTACATATAGATATTGTCAGTTTGTATCATATACACACATTGTAATTTGACATTCATATATAAGTTAGTGTAGGCGAGCCTCATAGCTTACCGTTACACTTGAAATCTCATATATTCTCTCCCTATCTCTCACTCATCTATTTTTGAGTCTTAAGGTGTGTATGCTAAAGTTCATATGTTAGAAGATCCTGTAAACCAGCGATTTATTATTGTGGCCCACTACCACTTCCAACATATGGTATTCAGACCTTAGAATACCAACATTTGGTATCAGAGCTCAAGATACCAACATTTGGTATAAGAGCCTAGTTGACATACACCCTTAACAAGATGAGTGACTATAGACCTGAGAATGAAGACAAGCTTGAGGGCATGCCTAGTTATCCAATGTGGAGTTTTATGATGATGAATATGTTAGTATCAAAGGACTTATGGATTATTGTCAATGGCACTTATCCAAGGCCAAGAAAAGTCAAAGAAGATGTTGCTTCATCTTCTAGAAGATCTGTTGTTCCTATTTCAGCTCGACAGGAGGTTAGTGAAGAAGAAGAAACTCTTTCATCATCAGGAGTCCGTACTACTACCAGATTACTTCCTACAGAAGAACAATCCAAATGGGATTCAAAGGATGCACTATCACTTTCATATATTGCTATGGGAGTCAAAAGGCATATTATATCCCAGATCAGGTCTTGTAGAAGTTCTCGTCAGGCTTGGTTGGAGTTAGAGAATCTCTATCAAAGTAGAAACCCTGCTAGGAAAGCACATCTAAGGAGACAACTAGCCAACACAAGGATGAAAGTTGGTGAATCAGTTTAGATACATATTTTGAAGCTTAAAGATTTACAAGATCATTTACTGAATGTTGGAGTCAACATTTTAGATGAAGAGATGGTAAACACACTTCTAAACTCACTTCCATCTACATACCGTGCTTTTGTTACCTCTTTATCTCTCTCTACAAGAGATAGAGAAATTTCATTTGAAGAGCTACAGTTCCTATTACTTCAAGATGAAGATCAACAAAAGGGTATGGAAGAGAATGATGAAGCCATGTTATCGTCATCAAAGGGAAAGAAGAAGAAGGAGAAGAAGAGTCAGCAATCCAAGAAGGAAAGTAAATCTTCTAATCCTAAGTTTTGCAATTCTACCCCTAATGCTTCCTCTACACCCAAAGAAAAATCTTCGACTACATCTGATTCAAAGAAAGGAGTATGCCATTACTGTAAGAAGCCAGATCATTTCATAGCAAAGTGCAAAGCAAGGATTTTTAATGAGAAGAAGAAAGCATCAGGTAATAGTGTTGAAGATAATCCAAAACCTAAATCTTCAAAGGTAGATTCATATGCATGTGCTACTATTGAAGATATAACTTTTGATCAGATAGCTTTAAATGCAATCTCAAATAATCCTTGGATTTTTTATTATGGAGCTACTAAGCATATGACAGGTTGCAGAAAGGTATTTTCTTCCCTTTCTATCTCTTTAGGTAGAAGAGTGGCCATTGCAAATGGTCATGATTTGTATGTTGTTGGTGTTGGAGAAGTGAATCTTAAGTCCAGAGCAGGTGGAAATTTCACAATGTCTAGTGTTCTTTATGTTCTAGAAAAAAAGAAGAATATTCTCTCAAATGGTTGAAAATGAAAGTCAATTAAAGATCCAGATTTTGAGAAGTGATAGAGGAGGAGAGTACATGTCTAAAGACTTTACGTCTTTTTCTTGAAGACAAAGGTATCTCTCATCAACTCACTATTGCTTACACGCCAGAACAGAATGGTGTTGCAGAGAGAAAGAATATGATACTTGTTGAGATGATACGTAGTATGATGTCATCCAAAAGGCTTTCTCCTAAGTTTTGGTTTGAAGCAGTACATACATCTAATCACATTCTGAATAGATCTTCCACAAAAGCTTTGAAGGTCATTACACCTTATGAAGCCTATTATGGGAAGAAACCCAGTGTGAGTTACTTCAAAGTTTTTGGTTCCCCAGCTTATGTTCACATTGAGAAGAAGGATCATGGTAAGCTTTGTAAAAGCCATTAAAGCAGTCTTTATTGGTTATGCAATTGAAAGCAAAGGATATAGATTCTATGTTCCACATACATGTGATATCCTACTCTCACGCAATGCATATACTGTAGAAAATTAGATTTATGATAAGAAGGAAAAGATTCCAGATTTCATAAAGGTAGATGACTATGCATTTTTCAGAAGGAATTTGGATGCTTACATTCAACCGTACAAGGGGGTGATGAACCGACTCAAGCCCTAAAAGATACATGTTCCAAGCCTATGCAGACACCTATGGATGTTATTGTGTTATTACAGTTGGAAGCATATTCAAAATCATTTGATACCTCATTATATTGTCAAGCAATGGGTTGCTTGATATATCGATGTAATACACAACTAGACATTCAGTTTGCTCTTTCTCAAGTATCCAGCTTCATACATAGTCAAATCAAGATTTAGTGGAAAGAATTCAAGAAAAAATCACACCAAGTTTTGCAGATTATTGAACCTTGTACCATTGTGACATTGAAGGGGGGATTGTTGGAAACAATGATCACACAAGTCCCAAAACTCCTTAGAATACAACATATGTAGTTTTGTTCAAGTTCTTCTCTTCAAGAAGGTGATGTTGACAACATGGCTAGAACAAGACACTTTCAAAGAGCCCATACGAGTTTGATTCCCATGAACAACAACGTACGAACTTTTGCTTTTCAAAAAGTATTTCGCAAAAGCATACGATGATGGATCGCTTTCACAATAATTTGTTTTTGGCTATTCATGAATGATTGTAGTTTTGCGATAGAAGTATCCTAGCTTTTCTACATGCTTTTCAAAGAGCTTTTGGAAGAGTTACAAAGCTACATAAGCAAGGCTTTGGACTTTTGTTTAGTATCACTCAATCACTCAAGGAGCTTGAGTGCTCAACGCAAGGAGGAGGTCTTTTTGAAGAGAGAGTGTTCACACACTCTTGAGGAGGTGATCACTAGGAGGCTATTTGGAGGAGATTCTGCCAGCTTACTTGTTGATATATTTAGGATGCTTGGGATACACTAACCACATTGTACCAAGCTAGGAATGAGGCTCGTGTTGCTTACCTCCGAAAATAGTTGGAGAGTGAGCACATGAATGAAGGTGATTCTATGGATAGTTTCCTAACAAAGATCAAAGACTTGAAGGAACAGTTGATTTCTGCTGATGAGGTTATACCAGATAGCTCACTTGTGCAGAACATTCTGAATGGTCTTCCTAATTCATATCAGAGTTTTGCTTCTACTCTTCAGTTGATGATGAAAGGCAATCCAAATGCCTTATCATTTGAGGAGTTAGTCTCTATTCTATTGTAGGAAGATCAGTCCAGGCAGAACAGGTCCATTATGCGAGTTGCAGATCAAGCTTTCCTAGCTAGTCAAAAGGGCAAAGGAAAATGGAGCTCTTCAACTAGTAAGCAGAAATCTGCTAATTTTGCACATTCCAAGAAGGAAGATAAAGATGAGAAGAAATAAAAAAAGTAGAATTTTTTTTGTAAATACTGTAAAGGGAATGATCATATCATAAAGTGTCCAAAACTGGCTGCTAAAGAGGCAAAGACGAAAGAGGTTGGAATGGTTGTTGCAGAGGCCTCAGTCTGCTAATCTTGTGCAAGAAGAAGAATGGGCGTTTATCTATTAGCAGGCTGTTGGATGCTTGATTTACTTATGCATTACTCGACCAGATATTCAGTTTGCTATCTCACAGATGAGCAGGCTTATGCATTGCCCAAGAGTCAAGCATTGACAGGAAGTTAAGCACATCTTTTGCTATTTGAGTGGTACTCGGCTACTTGGGTTGTTTTATCCCAATGGGGGATCACTACCGCTAGATTTGCATGCTTTTTTTGACTCTAATTGGGCTGGTTGCTATGACACTCGTGTGTCCACTACTGGTTTTTGCTTCATGCTTGGTAGCTCATGTATATCTTGGTTGAGCAAGAAGCAGCCTACTGTGGCCACTTCCAGTTGTGAGGGTGAGTATAGGGCAGCCTTCACAGCGACTGTTGAGTGTGTGTGGCTCAGATGCCTTATGGCTGATTTGGGTGTTGGTCAGACTTCTACCACCACCATCTTCACTGACAGTCAGAGTGCATTAGCACTTGCAAGGAACCCTGTGTTCCATGCTCGCACTAAGCACATTGAGGTGCATTATCACTATGTCAGGGAGAGGTTCTCTGCTGGGGAGATCAGCTTGGCATATGTGCCCATGCAGGAGAACATTGTAGACCTTTTCATGAAGGCTCTGCCTAGGGAGAAGTTTGAAGCTTTCCGCAAAGCTTTGGGCTTACTTCCTTTTGTGGAGTGATTTCCACATAGCTTGGCACTTCCTTATACGTGAGTGCCAGCTCCTTGTTCACTGCATCACTTCGAGGGGGGATTTGTTGATATATTTAGGTAGTGATGGGTGTGAACACAATAGGACCGCTGGGGCACTTTTTTCCCTCTTTACGAGGTTTTTTCCCCTGGCTTGTATATAGGCCTATTGCCCTAATGGGCTACTTATCTTTGTACATTCTCTAGTAATACATTCAGTATTGTGTGTTGTGCTCCAAGCTTCTTCTTCTTCCTTGTGTTGTTTGTGTGCTTCTACAGACGTCTATCTCCAGCATTACCATCAACATTAGTTGTTGATTTACTGTGATTAGCAAGTCTATTTCTGTTCTTACTTGTTAAGTCACTCATTTCTGATTTAGGTTGATCAAAATTTGGGTTTGTTGTAAAACAGTTCTAAACTGTTCGTATTCTCCATATTTTCACACACACACTCTTCATACCTCTTAGGCACACAATCTCTTGTATCTAGTTCCTATTTCTGCCTAGATATAGATATTGTCAATTTGTATCATATACACACATTGTAATTTGACATTCATATATAAGTTAGTGTAGGTGAGCCTCATAGCTTACCATTACACTTGAAATCTCATCTATTCTCTCTCTATCTCTCACTCATCTATTTTTGAGTCTTAAGGTGTGTATGTTAAGGTTCATCTATTGGAAGATCCTATAAACCTGTGATTTATTATTGTGGCCCACTAACACTTTCAACATACGGTATCTAGACCTTAGAATACCAACAATAGTAACTATATCTATCCTTGGATGTATCCCAACAAATTGCTAAGACCGAAAATTTGGGGAGATTTTGCTAGAGGAATTCAGTGGAGTGCGATTCAGATGGAAGAATTGCAGAAGAAGTATATTGCACTCTCTCATGAGAAGGAAGAATGGGAAGCAGAGAAGGCAAAAATGATTGTAGAAATAAGCTGACTTAGGGCCGAAACGAAACAAGTCAGAGTAGAAAGTGCAGGGAGAGTGAGCGTAGCACATGAGGAGGTGATGAAGGAGCTGAATGAAGCCTTAGCGAAAAATAATATGCTAAAGATGGCCACTTAAGAGATCTTCATAGCTTTTCTCCAAAAAGAGATTGGCCTAACCCAAAAATCACAATAAAAGTTAAAGAAGGCCAATAAGGAGCTTATGAACAAACTATAGAAAGAAGAACAAGAAGTTCAAAGATTGAAGAAGAAAGCAAATCAACAAAGCAATGAAACTGAAAGGCAAGATGTTGCAATTGTGGAAGCTGAGGGGATGCTGGCCGTGTGAAAGTCAGAGTTTATGGAGCTTGAAGTCAAACTCCACACTATCCAGGAAGGATTTGATACGATATCTACACAGCTGGCTGGACTTTTGGAGCTTCAACGATAGATCAAAGTATGGAAGCAGCATTGTGCAGATGCAAATTTAGTATTGGAAGGCAAGGAGGCAAAGGTTGCGGAACTCAAGAAAAGCGCCTTGATTTTGGAATTAACATACAAAACACAATTAGAAGGACCACCGAAAATCATTGAAGAATATATAGATAACATAACAAATGTTCATAGCTTTTGATATGTTGATATATTTAGGTAGTGATGTGTGTGAACACACTAGGACTATCTTTGTACATTCTAGTGGTGATACAGTCAATATTGTGTGTTGTGCTCCAAGCTTATTCTTCTTTCTTGTGTTGTTCGCGTGCTTTCGTAGATGTCTAACTCCAACAATTGGTATCATAACAGGTTGCCGCTTCATCCAGGGCGTCGTTGACACCCCTCCGGTCACAGTCTCAGAATTGCACAAAACTTGGTGAGCATACTCAGGGTGATTAGGAGATCAAAATAGCTTCGCATCTATGGTTCCAAAATCACGATTTGAACTCATTTCAACCTCCAAATGCACTATTATAGTGCTTGTGTATGCTATTTTGTCTTTTTGTGCCAAAGATATATACAGGTTTCGGTTCACCAATATAAGCATCTCAAAGTCTGCTACAAGTCTAGCAAAACTCATCAAGGTAGTTCTGTTAAACTTTTTTAGATACATTCATTTTTCAGCATCAGGGTATTTTAGTCAGTGGCCATGGCTAAAAGCAGTGATGTATTCCTTATGTTGGCTATTGAGGATAAGTTGGATGGTACCAATTACCCATTGTGGGCTTATATGATGTGACATGTATTGGTTGCAAAAGGAATATGGAACATTGTGCAGGGTGTTGAAAAACATCCTATTACACCTGCAAATATAGGTATTGAAACTGATGTAGATGGCATTGAAGCTGCTGATATTCTTTAGACTCCTATTCGTGCTACAATTTTTGCTACACCTACTACAGAGCAAATTTATTGAGATTGTAGAGATGCTTAGGCACATGCATTGATAGCCTTGTCTATCAAACGTGCCATTATTCTTGATATTTTCTCTTGTAGAATAGCTAAGGATGCTTGGGATACATTTACCACATTGTACCAGGCTAGGAATGAGGCTCGTGTTGCTTACCTCCGAAAATAGTTGGAGAGTGAGCATATAAATGAAGGTGATTCTATGGACAGTTTTCTAACAAAGATCAAAGACTTGAAGGGATAGTTGATTTCTGCGGATGAAGTTATACCAAAGACCTCACTTGTGCAGACTATTCTGACTGGTCTTCTTGATTCATATCAAAGTTTTGCTTCTACTCTTCATTTGATGATGAAAGGCAATATAAGCTCATAGTCTATGAAACATCTATGAATGATTTGGCATGTGTAGCACATGATTCTCAGGCTATTTCAGATGCAAAGCTTTTGCATGCATGCTTTGTTCATCTAAATTTTGCTAGTTTGCTATGCATGTAGAAATTTGAAATGGTGTCCTCTTTGCCCAAACTTGAGGCACTCCACAAACATGTATGTGAAGTTTGTATTCTGGGCAAAATGTAGCGTTCCTCATTCCCAAAAGATGGTTGAGTTCAAGCTACTCAGAGATTGTAGCTAGTTTAGAGTGATGTCTGTGGTCCTATGCACCCACCCTCTTTTGGGAACTATATTTTTCTAGGCATGCATGGGTATATCCACTCAAAGCAAAGTATGAAGTGTTTATGTGCTTCAAACAATTTTTGGTTTTGGTTGAAAATCTATCAGCATGTAAAATGGGCACCCTTCATTCTCATCGAGGGGGAGAATATATGTCTTCTGACTGCAATGCATTTCTAGTTGAACGTGGGATAAAACATCAGTGTACAATGTCATATAAACCTCAACAGAATGGAGTTGCTGAATGGAAGAATAGGTCACTCATGGAGATGGCAAGGTGTATGGTCAAGAGTCAGGATTTACCACATGGTTTCTGGCTTGAGGCTGTTATGTGTGCAGCATATGTACTTAACAGGTGTCCCACTAAAGCATTGCAGTCTATCGCTCCATATGAGGCTTGACATGGTTGCAAGCCATCTATTGCTCATTTGTGTGTTTTTTGTTGTCTAGCATATGCATTAGTGCCTGAACAATATCACAGGAAATTGGATGATAAAGCAGTAAAATGTATTTTTGTTGGGTATACTTTTGAAAGCAAAGGCTATCATCTGTATCATCCATAGACTAAATGCATTTTGGTTAGCCGTGATGTTGTTTTTGTGGAAGATGCTATTCAGCCTTTACTTTCATGTACGAAAGAGACATTTGTTAGCTCCCAAGACATGTATGATACTTTGGTACCTCTTTTTACAAGTGGACAGTCTAGTGCTGGTCCTAATGAGGCAACTTCTCAACCTTTATAGGTTTCATGTGATGATGCAGATCATTCTATTTCTGATGCAAATTTACATGATGCACTTGTTATGAGAGAGCTGATATTGAGGAGGCAAAATCTATTCCAAAATGGCTGGTGTAGACTTTGTGTGATAATAAATTAGATGCACCTCTGTCATATCATACTCATTCAGACTCTCATAGTGCCTCTTTTGCATCAGATTTCTATGCTATGGCTGTGTCTAGTCTCTGTGATGAGAGTGAGCCTATTTCCTTTGATGAAGCACAAAATTCTGAACATTTGATGGCTGCAATGCAATCTGAATATGATGCTATCATGAAAAATGGTAAATGGTCTTTGTGTGACTTGCCTCCTGGCAAGAAGGCCATTGGCACTAAGTGGGTATACAAGCTGAAGCATAAACCTAATGGAACACTTGAAAGGTATAAGGCTAGGCTTGTTGCAAAGGGTTATGCTCAAGAAAGAGGCATTGATTTTGATGAGAATTTGCTCCTACTTGCCAAATGACTACTGTTGGTAGCATCTTTGCACTTGCAACTCATCACTGTTGGAATGTACATCAGCTGGACATTGAAACAACATTTCTTAATGGTGACTTACATGAAGAAGTGTATGTTTTTAGGCCCCGTGGCTTTGTGTAGAAAGGGCATGAAAACCATGTGTGTAGGTTAAAGAAGGCACTATATGGTTTAAAGCAAGCACCGTGTGCTTGTGTGAGGTGGATGTCCCAATGAAACCCTCCAATTTTAGAGTCTTCTTTGCATGCCAAAGGATCTAGGAGGATGAGGACGGAGATCGATGCTAAAAAACTAGCGCCCAACTGCATGGAGTTTCTCATGTCTCTCTCTCTCTCTCTCATTACCCATGAAGGGTAATGCCCAAGATCTCTCATATGGGTGCCACTTGGCACTCATGTGATGGCCATACTTAACAAGTGTAAGAGGGGGTTTTCTCCATATATCATTTCCTTCCCCTTAGTTCCATTTTTGTCCTAAAATGGTATTGGAACATTTGATAGAAAGAGAGAAATAATAGAAACACCACTCCCACTATATCCCCATGTATAGCAATACATGGTCATATCTCCGTGTTGTTTCCCCGTATCCTTCCCCTTAAGAAGACTCGGGGGAAGGTAAACTGAAACTGGGAAACCGTCTCTGAAGCGTGCTAAACCGCCATGTAGCACTATCTTCTGAACTATCTTTCCATTTTACTAGAAACTCTTTATATAAGTGACTTCCATTTCTCTCAAGTGTGTATATGCTCTCAGGCTCATGTGGATAGATTGCACAGAAATAGGCTCTACTACCTCACTATCTGGAATGAGGTTGTAAGATTCACCCAGCCTTTGCTTAAGGCGGGTAACATGAAAAATTGGACGGATTTGACTATTCTCTAGAAGTTGGAGCTGGTAAGCCATGTTTCCTATTCTCTTAAGTATTTGGAAAGGTCCACAATACGTAGGAGATAGTTTTGGACAAGGTCCCATCTTCATGGTTTCAGATCTAGATGGAACTCTAAGCTAGACTTGCTCTCCTACCTCAAAGTTGATTTCTCTCCTTTGAGGATCAACATAGGCTCTAGCCCTATCCTGCACTCTCCTAATGTTGTCCTTAGCAAACCTAAGCATATCATTCATCTATTCCAAGAAATCCTTTGCAGCTTGAACTTTTTCATTCTGCAATCCTACTGCATAAGGAGCTCTTGGCTGAAACCCATACATAAGCATAAATGGACTATGCCCAGTGGAAGAGTGCTTGACACTATTATATGAAAACTCTACTATAGGTAAGTACTCTTTCCAATTGATTTTCCTTTCATTCACATATGCTCGAAGCATATCCTCTAGGATTTGGTTAACCCTTTCTCTTTGCCCATCCGACTATGGATGCTCGACCGTACTCATGCTAAGTTTTGTATCCAACCTTTTGAAGAACACTCTCCAAAAGTGGCTAGTAAATGTCCTATCCCGATCAGAAACTATGTCTAAAGGAAGACCATATAACCGGTATAGGTTCTCTACAAAGAGTCTAGCCAACTCTGGTGTCTTCACTGTAGTACGTGTTGGAATAAACCTAGACATTTTGGTTAACCTATCCACAATTACCTAGACCAAGTCATTCCCTCTCTGTGTCTTAGGTAATCGGACTATAAAGTCCATGGAGATACTCTCCCACTTCCCATTGGGAATATCCAATGGGTGGAGTAGTCCTCCAATCCTCAATCTCTCAGCTTTATTAATCTTGCATTTAAAGCACTTAAGAACATACTCTAGGACATCCTTATGAAGTTCAGGCCAATAAAAATGTCTCTTAACAAGATCATAAGTCTTGTTAACTTCTGGGTGTCCCACACTAGGTGTGTCATGACAATCATACAAAATATGCCGCCTCATCTCAGAATCTCTAGGGACACACACCTTTCCTTTATATAACAGATATCCATCATGGACACTATAATTCTTCCACTTGAATCTTTCTTGAGTACCCGTCGATACTCCATCCTCACTGGAACTCCGTATATCATGATCCCCATTCTCTATGGCTTCCCAAATCTCAGAATATGTAGGATCAAACCTACATTTCCCTCAAATGGACTCAAGTAGCTCACTAGTGATATGAGTAAAACTTAGTCCATTGAGCATAGGCATGCGGCTAAGTGAATCAGCCACTACATTAAACTTTCCCTTCCTATACCTAAGCTCATGATCGAACTCTTGAAGGGTCTCTGCCCATCAAGCCTTACGACCTTTAAGGTCTATTTGATTAGAGAGCCACTTGATACTCTCTTGATCAAACACTATTGTAACCTTGGCACCATATAGATAATGCCACCACTTCTTCAAAGCATAGACAATTGCATACTTAGCAAAGAGTGAATTTTCCCTTAGCACTTGAAATACCTTTCTTAAGTGTTTCAAATGCTCCTCTTTTGATGCACTATAGATCAGAATGTCATCCAGGAAGTCCACTACAAAGTTTCCTAGATAAGGCCGTAATACACTATTCATGAGCTTCATGAAAGTGGCAAGAGCATTGGTGAAACCAAAAGGCATCACCAAGAATTCATAGTGCCCATATCTAGTCCTAAATGCAGTCTTAGGGATATCCTCTGCCCTAATCCTAATCCGATGATATCCTGATCTAAGGTCAAGCTTGGTAAAGTACCTAGCTTGATGTAACTGATCAAATAGTTCTTTCAATCTAGGCATAGGAAACCTATTTTTGATAGTTACCTTATTAAGTGCTCTATAATCTATACATAATCTCATAGAGCCATCTTTCTTCTTAACTGGGAGCATTGGTGATGCCCAAGGTGAGTTACTAGGTCTAATGAAGCCCTTATCTAAATAATCCTATAATTGCCTCTCAACCTCCTCATGCTGAGAAACACTAAGCCTATAAGGTGGCTTAAAAATAGGGTTAGTGTTAGCAACTACCTCAATAGCATGGTCAATGTCCCCTCTCTCAGGTGGTAGCCCTCTAGGTAAGTTAGTGGGAAAAACGTCCCTAAACTGAAACATAAGATCTTTAAAACTTTTAACCACACACTCTTGCAAGAAAGAATAATAAAAATTCCTATCCATATTTACATTTCTAACATGAAAATATACATCAGATGAACTGTCTCTACAATGCTCAATGTCTTGACTATACAATGAAAAGATCTCTTTTACATGCTGAAAATTGTTGGAGTTAGACGTCTGCGGAAGCACGCGAACAACACAAGGAAGAAGAAGAAGCTTGGAGCACAAACACACAATACTGAATGTATTACTAGAGAATGTACAAAGATAAGTAGCCCATTAGGGCAATGGGCATATATACAAGCCGGGGGAAAAAACCTCCTAAAGAGGGAAAAAAGTGCCCCGGCGGTCCTAGTGTGTTCACACTGAAAGAACTTGGAGAAGCTTATAGAAGGTAGAAAAGTGCGTTTCGAAGCGACGAAGTTTGGTCAAGCCAACCGGCACAAGACCAGCCCTTGATCTTATGGAGACTGAAATAGACCTTATAGACATGTGATAAGTGCAAAGAAACACACTATGTACTTTAAAGCATTAAGGAGAATGAGTCGATACAAAAGAGATAGGTTCGCAGGTCGACTAGCTCAAAAAACTTACTATCTATGGAAAAGACAATGAACTTCAAATGCCCATAGCAACCAGCGTGATTACAATTAGAAAAAATCCTTTTATGAGAGTGATACACATAGCATTGAGTGTATGGAATGCACAAAAGTATAAGAAATAAGCAAAATATGCTATAGGAATGAATGCGACATTCACCGGTGGTACTTCCTATTTTTTAGGAATACGCAGAGATTGACCCCAAGATAGAAAAACTCCGATTCCTCCCAATCTACTAAACGAAATGCTTTAAAAATTTATAAGCATAAACTAGACACTTATACCTTTCCAATGAGTCATCTTGTACGCAATTTGAAGCTCTGGAGAGAGAGAAGCAGCCTCTGCAAGATTACTGTTGGTGAAGAAGATGATGCACAGAATTGAAGGAGCAAGACAATGATGGTCACAAGTGTATGTATATTGCTTCCATGTAATGTACAAGTGATTTCAAGTCCTTATATAGCCTCTAGGAGTGTTCCACGACTTTTCCAAAAAATACAATAAATGAGCATAAGAAAAAGAACTCTCCAACGGATATTCTTTCGACGTGATAGCCTTTGATGTAGATCAAATCCACCTCAAGCATAGTGTAAGCTTGATGTTCCAACACACACACATCACTACCTAAATATATCAACAAATCCCCCCTGGTAGTGATGCGGTGAACAAGGAGCTGGCACTCATGTATAAGGAAGTGCCAAGATATGTGGAAATCACTCCACAAAAGGAAGTAAGCCCAAAGCTTTGCGGAAAGCTTCAAACTTCTCCCTAGGCAGAGCCTTCGTGAAAAGGTCTGCAATGTTCTCCTATGTGGGCACATATGCCAAGCTGATCTCCTCAGCAGAGAACCTCTCGTTGACATAGTGATAATGCACCTCAATGTGCTTAGTGCGGGCATGGAACATAGGGTTCCTTGCAACTGCCAATGCACTTTCACTGTCAGTGAAGATGGTGGTGGCAGAAGACTGGCCAACACCCAAATCAGCCATAAGGTGTCTGAGCCACACACACTCAACAGTCACTGTGAAAGCTGCCCCATACTCAGCCTCACAACTAGAAGTGGCCACAGTAGGCTGCTTCTTGCTCAACCAAGATATACATGTGCTACCAAGCATGAAGCAAAAACCATTGGTGGACACACGAGTGTCATAGCAACCAGCCCAATTTGAGTCAAAAAAAGCATGCAAATCTGGCGGTACTGATCCCCCCTTGGGATAAAACAACCCAAGTAGCCGAGTACCACTCAAGTAGCGAAAGATGCGCTTTAACCGCCTTCCAATGCATGACTCCTGGGCAATGCATAAACCTGCTCATCTGTGAGACAACAAACTGAATATCTGGCCGAGTAATGCATAAGCAAGTCAAGCATCCAACAGCCTGCTGATAGAGAACATCATCAAATGCATCTCCAGCATCATGAAGACTCAATCGTAAACCTGTCTCCATAGGAGTGGCAATAGGCTTACAGTCTTAAAGGCCAAAATGCTGCAATAATGTGTCACTATATTTTGTTTGACACAAAGCCATTCCACCATCAACTTGCATAAACTCAATGCCCAAATAGTGATGCAAATGCCCCAAATCAGACATCTCAAATGAGGCATGCAAATCAGCCTTGAAATCAGCAATATGCTTCTCAATAGGACCAGTGAGCAGCATGTCATCAACATAGACAACAATGATCAGAAGCACATCATTAGCACGCTTAACATATAAGGTGCTTTCAGTTCCATTGTTCTCAAAACCATGTGCAACCAGATAGGAATGTATCTTCTGATACCAAGCACGTGGTGCTTGCTTTAAACCATATAATGCCTTCTTTAACCTGCACACCTGGTTTTCATGCCCTTTTGCACAAAGCCACGAGGCTGAAAAACATACATTTCTTCATGCAAGTCACCATTCAAAAATGTTGTTTTAATGTCCAACTGATGTACATTCCAAGCATGATGGGCTGCAAGTGCAAAAATGCTCCAAACAGTAGTCATACGGCATGTAGGTGCAAAGGTCTCATCAAAATCAATGCCTCTTTCCTGCGCATAACCCTTTGCAACAAGCCTAGCGTTATACCTGTCAACTGTATCATCAGGTTTACACTTCAACTTGTATACCCACTTAGTGCCAATGGCCTTCTTGCCAGGAGGCAAGTCACATAAAGACCATGTACCATTCTTCATTATAGCATCATATTCAGATTGCATAGCAGCCATCCAATTTTCTGAATTTTGTGCTTCATCAAAAGAAACAAGCGCATTCTCATCACAGAGACTAGATTCAGCCATAGCATAGCAATCTGATGCAAAGGAGGCACTATGAGAGCCTGCACGAGTATGATATGACAAAGGTGCATCTAATTTGCTGTCACGCAAAGTATGCACTACCCATTTTGGCATAGTTTTTGCTTCCTCAATATTAGCTCTCTCATCAACAAGTGCATCATGTAAATCTGCATCAGAAATGGAATGATCTGCATCATCATATGAAACCTGCAAAGGCTGAGAAGTTGCCTCATGAGGACCAGCACTAGACTGCCCACCTGTAAAAAGAGGCATCAAAGTATCATACATGTCTTTAGAGCTAACAAATGTCTCCTTAGTACATGAAAGCAATGGATGATAGCATCTTCCACAAAGACAACATCACGGCTAACCAGAATGCATTTAGTCTGTGGATGATACAGACGATAGCCTTTACTTTCAGAACTGTACCCAACAAAAATACATTTTATTGCCTTATCATCCAATTTTCTGCGATGTTGTTCAGGCACTAGTGCATATGCCAAACAACCAAAAACATGTAGATGAGCAATAGATGGCTTGCGATCATGCCAAGCGTCATATGGAGTGATAGACTGCAATGCTTTAGTGGGACACCTATTAAGTACATATGCTGCACACATGACAGCCTCAAGCTAGAAACTATGTGGTAAAGCCTGACTCTTGACCATACACCTCGCCATCTCCATGAGAGACCTGTTCTTCTGTTCAGCAACTCCATTCTGTTGAGGTGTATATGATACTGCCAAATCATTTTCAGATCTTTCATAGTCTATGAGCTTATACAGCCCACGGCATAAAATGCCAGAAGCAATAATCACATCGCCATTTGACAGATCATGAACTGTACACCTATCATCAATAAATTTCACAACCGAGCCAATCTTGGCTAATGCAGAAACTCATAACAGGTTCTTTTTGATCCGTGGCACAAATAAAGCATCTGACAAAGTGAAAGAACTACCATCAGCAGTAGTCAAAATGATCTTACCAACTCCCATAATAGGATAAGAGGAGTTGTTGGTGCATGTAATAGTATTCCCTGTAGGGGCAGGCTTGAGTGAAGAGAAGAAACTGCATTGCGAGGTAATACGTTTGGTCGCCCCACTGTCAAAAATACCAAGCATCTGAGTCTATTGCAGATATGCACTACTCATGAGAAGATGGGTCAAAACTGCAGACAGTAGTAAACGCCCATTCTTCTTCCTGCACAAGATTTGCAGACTCTGTTTTTGGTGTAGAGGCCTCTGCAACAACCATTCCAGCCTCTTTCTTCTTTGCCTCTTTAGCAGCCAGTTTTGGACACTTCTTTATGATATGATCATTCCCTTTACAGTACTTACAAAACAATTTCTGCTTTTCTGATTTCTTCTCATCTTTATCTTCCTTCTTCGAATATGCAGAATTAGCAGATTTCTACTTACTAGTTGAAGAGCTCCATTTTCCTTTGCCCTTCTGACTAGCCAGGAAAGCTTGATCTGCAACTCGCATAATGGACCTGTTTTGCCTAGACTGATCTTCCTGCAATAGAATAGAGACTAACTCCTCAAATGATAAGGCATTCGGATTGCCTTTCATCATCAACCGAAGAGCAGAAGCAAAACTCTGATATGAGTCAAGAAGACCATTCAGAACGGTCTGCACAAGTGAGCTATCTGGTATAACCTCATCAGTAGAAATCAACTGTTCCTTCAAGTCTTTGATCTTTGTTAGGAAACTATCCATAGAATCACCTTCATTCATGTGCTAACTCTCCAACTGTTTTTGGAGGTAAGCAACACGAGCCTTATTCCTAGCTTGGTACAATGTGGTAAGTGTATCCCAAGCATCCTTAGTTGTTCTACAAGAGCGAATGTGAGGAATAATGGCACGTTTGACAAACAAAGCTATCAATGCATGTGCCTGGGCATCTCTGCCATCCCAGCGAATCTGCTCTGCAGTAGGTGCAGCAGAAACAACAGCACGAACAGGAATCTATGGAGTATCATCTTCGACACCATCTTCATCAGCTCCAGCACCTGTATTTGCAGTACCTGTCGTTACAGGTGTAACAGGACGTCTTTCAACACCCTGCACAATGTTCCACAATCCTTTTGCAACCAATACATGTCACATCATATAAGCCCATAATGGGTAGTTGGTACCATCCAACTTATCCTCAACAACTAACATACGAAATACATCACTGCTTACAGCCATGGCCGGTGACTAAAATACCTTGATGCAAAAAATTGACTGTATCTCAAAAAGTTGAACAAAACTGCCAAGACGAATTCTGCTAGACCTGTAGCAGACTTTGAGAAGCTTAAACTTGCGAACAGAAACTGGTATATACCTTTGGCATAAAAAGACAAAATAGCGTGCACAAGTGCTGCAATAGTGTGTTCGGAGGCTGAAACGAGCTCAGATCTGAGACTGCAAACGGAGAAGTATCGACTGTGCCCTAGATGAAGCGACGACCTGCTCTGATACCAATTGTTAGAGTTAGACGTCTGCGGAAGCACGCGAACAGCACAAGGAAGAAGAAGAAGCTTGGAGCACAAACACACAATACTGAATGTATTACTAGAGAATGTACAAAGATAAGTAGCCCATTAGGGCAATGGGCGTATATACAAGCCGGGGGGAAAAAACCTCCTAAAGAGGGAAAAAAGTGCCCCGACGCTCCTAGTGTGTTCACGCACATCACTACCTAAATATATCAACAAAAATGACAAAGACTATACACCTCTAAAGATGAAATGACAAGTGCACTAGGTACATCTCTCTCTCTGTATACAAAATTTACTTTCATTTCTTTCAACGTCAAGTGTGTTGTCTTGATAGCTGCATTTAAGTGTGTCTCCCAACCCCCATAGCCACTCTCTACCTAACACAAGGTATGTCCTCTCCATATTCATAATTTGGAAGTCCATGTGATCTGTATAGTCCTGCATCTTGACTTCCAAATTGGATACCATAGTATCCCATATCCTCTTGTCTTCCCCTTGCAACATAAATACTATGTATTTATGTGCACTAGGCTGCTGGAGAATCTTTTGTTTCTTGACCAGAGCATAGTTTATAAAGTTATGAGTGGCAGAGCCACTATCATGACTTGCACCCTGGTCCTATATACACTACCATACAGTTTAACCAATTCATGTGGTCCAATCTATGGTGACCACAATGACTGAGTCAAACAACACGTGTGCTCTATATCCTCGTGCATCACCTCCACTCCCTTGCAGTTGGAGCTGCTATGAATAAGAAGTGTCTGCACTAGGTGGACCATCTTTTTGCCTTTGGTCCTCTCTTCTTTTCTTCCCCCTTCTTGTGTGGATAGTTCCATTGTGAAAGGCTAGGTAACCTAGGCCCTTGAGATCTTTGTTTTTTAATGAAAATTTTGTTTTTCCCCCATGGCAAATCTTCTTAAACTTAATCATACTAAGAGGCTTGAGGTGTAGATCCATCTCCATAGGAGTATATTGAGGATGGTTATGGTCCTCATAGATCTGCGCATACTTGATTATCTCCTCAAACGTCTTAGGTGCATTCCTTCTTACCTCTATCTTGATGGCTTTATCTAAGCCTCTAACAAACCCTCTAGATTTTTGGAAATCATCTAAGCCCTTAAGTTTCAAAATGATATCCCTATAGTGGGATATGTATACCCTCAAAGGTCTACCTCTCTGGGTGATCCTATCCCACTCATCCCAATTCCTCTCCTCATTCTCAGGAAGAAACTCTTTAAGGAAAAGAGTTTCAAACTGAGTCCCATCTGTAGGGATAGAGTTCCCCTCCTTGAGACTCATCCACCACTTATAAGCACGCGGGCCAAGCAAGAGGCTTGCCTCTAGCACATGATACTCTGGTGGGGTGCCCTTCAATTGATGCAAATCATGCCACTTTTGTAAAAAAGTGTAGATTGCATCCTTGTTTCTATCTCGGTTTCCCCCCCTAAAGGTAGGTGGCTTTAAGTCTTTCAGGAGGGGGAAGTTTGTTCTTACTAGGAAAAGAAGTGTCTTTCCTAGTCATCTCTAGAGGAAGAGTAGGAGTTTCACTTTCCTTCCTAGCTAGGAAAGAGGTAACGTGTCTCAAGTGAGATCATTTGAGACTTAAGCTGCTGAATGAGAGATGTGACGCTACCTATATCTCTCTCTAGCCTAAGGGTATGTTCTTTTAAATATGTGAATTGGTCATGAGTAACAAAATCATCCGAAAGTTTCGCATAGGTATATTCTTCTTGTTGAGGCTCTTTTTCCTCTAGGATTTCCTCTACTTCTTGTCCCATTTCTACCTCTTCCATGCTAAGATTAGGATCCTCTAGTTTCTCTTTAGACGGAGAAGTGTGTTCTATTATTTGTTTCCCTTTGGACTCCATGTTTCACTCTCCCCCCCCCCTGTTTGCTAACTAGAGTATGTGAGAAGAATGGAAGTAAACTTTAAATCTGCAAGAAGAAGAGAAATATATTACAAGAGCACTTCCCTAGTACAAAATGAAGTTGCGAAAGCAAAATCCAAGTGATGTTTGAAGCTTGAGGGTGTTTATCTTCAATCCTTGCCAGGCCCAAAAAAAAATTTGAAATGCCCATTTTGCCCGAGGAGGTTCTAGTCACCAAAAACCAACAAGAACGATGACAAAATCATGCAACAATAGCCCCCATTGGGCAAACTCAGTGGAACTAAAGCACTTTTGAATTTTGACAATCCTCGTTAGTCCAAAAGATGTAGTCCAACACCTGTAATTCAAAGATATAAAGCCATCCCAGGTAAAAAAAGTGGATTTGGATGCCAAATGATGAAAAACTAAGCCCCAAAGTAGCCACCTAGTTCCTGCTGAAGCGCTGCAAAGAGATTTTGGTTGATAGACCTTATCCAAATCAAACATCATTGGTTTTCCAACAAAGCTTAGAGTGTAGCTTCACAATGTGACAAAGATTTTTGAGATCGGACATTGTATCACCAAGCTATGGTGTGGAGAAGATGGGTATGTCAAGGAGCGGAAATGGGAAAGCAAACCTTCATGGAAAGGTGACTTGGGAAACTCATAACTGAGAATGTGAAGCTTTTCAAGCTAATCCCATGACCTGTACCCCATGTCCACAGCCCATAATGCATATGTGTATCATTTCCTTTCCCAAAAACTTAAACCATAGCTTGTTTGGATTCCCCAAATTTCAAAAAAGACTCAAAATTTCAAGTTATAATCTACCTCCTTCTCCACGAATTTGAAGCTTGTAGTCATTTGAGCCGAGGGAATTTATACCATATAGAGTTTCTGCAGCACCAAACTCGCACTATAAAACATGGGATCACTTCATGGACTCTTCATCCTAGAGGGAGGGTAGAGGGAGAGGCCTCGTGGGCCACCTGAGCTCAGTTTGAGTCCTTTGCTGTACATGCACACGGCTGTTGTTGGGCTCCTTCGTGTGCTATTGTTGGGATCCTTCGTGGGCTTGTTGATGCCTTGATATATGCATACACCTGCTCTGATACTAGTGTGAGGTGGATGTCCCAATGAAACCCTCCAATTTTGGAGTCTTCTCTACACGCCAAACAATCCAGGAGGATGAGCATGAAGATCGATGCTAAAAAACTGCCGCCGAGCCGCGTGGAGTTTCACATGTCTCTCTCTCTCTCATTACCCATAAAGGGTAATGCCCAAAATCTCTCATATGGGTGCCACTTGGCACTCATGTGAGGGTCATACTTAACAAGTGTAAGAGGGGGTTCTCACCTCTAACACATCTATACTCCATATAACAGCTTGGTATGAAAAGATACATGCCTATCTGATTGCACATGGTTTGGAGAACAGTCCAACTGAAAGCACCTTATATGTAAAGCGTGCTAATGATGTACTTCTTATCATTGTTGTGTATGTTGATGACATGCTGCTCACTAGTCCTCATGAGAAGCATATTGCTGATTTTAAGGCTGATTTGCATGCCTGATTTGAGATGTCTGGTTTGGGGAATTTGCATCATTATGTGGGCATTCAATTTATGCACATTGATGGTGGAATGGCTTTGTGTAAAACGAAATATAATGACACATTATTGCAGCATTTTGGCCTTGAAGACTCTAAGCCTACTGCCACTCCTATGGAGACAGGTTTACGATTGAGTCTCCATGATGCTGGAGATGCATTTGATGTTGTTCTATATCATCAACCTATTGGATGCTTGATTTACTTATGCATTACTCGGCTAGATGTTTAGTTTGCAGTCTCACAAATGAGCAGGTTTATGCATTTCCCAGGAGTCAAGTATTGGCAGGCAGTTAAGCGCATCTTTCACTACTTGAGTGGTACCCAGCTACTTGGCTTGTTTTATCCCAAGGGGGGATCACTACCGCCAAATTTACATGCTTTTTTAGACTCTAACTAGGCTGGTTGCTATGACACTCGTGTGTCCACTAGTGTTTTTTGCTTCATGCTTGATAGCTCATGCATATCTTGGCTGTGCAAGAAGTAGCCTACTATGGCCACTTCTAGTTGTGAGGCTGAGTATATGTGAAGAGATGGATTGATACTTGATGAAGATGAAGTGGTACTACAAAATCTTTGCACTACACCAACCAAATGAAGTCCAGAGATATGAGGTGGGCCCTTTTAACTTGCCAAAGGATGTATTAGACACCCTATGTACTTTGGAAGACCACTCTCAAAAGGATGAATCAAAACAGACAAGTTTGACCAATAGTCAACATGAAGAAGCTTACTATTTTGTTCATATATGCTTCAATATTTCACTTAGTGCTCATTATCTAATCAAAATTGACTAGAGAGATTTTAGAGAAATCTAATAAAGAGGCAAAGCAACCTATTAGGATTCATTTCATAAAAAATGATTGACTATACAAAGAGAAATCAATTTAACAAGTCATATAGGTAATCCCGAATTTTTAGGAAACAAAAGATGCAGAGACATAGGTGACTTCTAATGAATATTTCTCACAATTGAGAAATCCTAATATATCAAAAATTTGGGAGCTTATACTAGACATAGAGATATGAGATTACCAAGTTAAATAACTATAAATGATGCACCATGCTCAGAGAAATCATCTCTACAATTTGAGTGAAAAACTGAGATTTATGTCAATGAGCAGTTCACTCACGTAAACATGAAGATATGTTCACAAATGATCATGAAATCGAATGTATATTGAATGGAAATTACAATGGACTTACTGGTATGTATGTGTGCCTTGAGGTTAGACTCTGATATGGCAAGAAGCTCAGCTAATGTGTGTACAATCCCATGACTAAATCATATGTATATATATAGTGAGGATTGGAGCCAAGATTTGAATTTGAAATCTTGCTCATCTAAATCACTTTTCCTCATTCTTAGTGATTGAATCTCAACTAATTTAGTCACAAATTCATAACTTTCTTTTTCCTCCTCATCAAGTGGGATCAACCACTTTTTATTCTTCAACTTTTACATAAGGTAAATGCTCAAAGAGTTACAAGGGTGAGTTCATAAGTGAACTCATATCTTTAATATTGGCTTCAAGTATAGCATAAGTTTCTATGACATTTGAAGACTCAAGCCAATATGTAGACTTGCCATGTAATTGTTCCAACAGCTCCCCCTCAAGTCAAGTAAGCTTGAGTTCTTTAATCTTCCAAGATTACCTACAAACCAATAATAGATTTGAATATTTGAGTTTAGTACCATCCAAGACGTTTGTTAACATGTGTGCACATTGATGATGAATTGGCACATATGATAGCTGAATTTCCTTGTTTAGAATCTTCTCTCTTACATAGTGATAATGTACTTCAATATGTTTAGTTCTAGCATGAAAGACTGGATTAGCGGCTAAGTGTATAGAGCTCATATTATCACCAAATATGTGTGGAGCTCCACACTCCAATCCAAAACCTGTGAATAGAGTCTTTATCCACATTGCTTCCTAAGTGGCTATGGCAAGAACTCTGTATTCAGCTTGTGTAGAAGTGAGAGCAAATATGAGTTGCTTCTTAGATGACCGTGAGACAATTTTTGATCCTGCAAAAGTGAGGTATCCTGAGGCACTCCTTCTATCTTCCTTGGAGCTAGCCCAATTTGCATCAGAAAATAACTTTAAACCTAGATTAGATACATAAGGGTAATATAACCCTTCATTTATGGTTCCTTTGAGGTATCTGAGTATCCTCTTTGCAGCATCCATGTGTGGTTTCCTGGGTGTGTGCATAAATTGACTTAGCACACTGTTGGCATACAGGTCATATGAAGAGCATACAGGTACAATAGAGCAGTCGTGCACAATACGGCAACAAGGCCTAATCATTTTTTCCAAGGACCATTCACAACTCAAGTGATTTTAATCACTACACAAACATTGTAAATTCCATTTTTGGTAGAATAGACTCCATTTTGTTCAAGCCGAGGAGTCCTCGAGCTTGAGGAGTATTAGAATTAGCGACATACCAATTTTCATAATTTTTAGACTTCGTTTGAGCCCTCTGTTGGAAGCAGCCAGAGGCATAGAAGACGCGGAAGCATGTAACGACGGAGCAGGGCGCCATTCGAATATTTTTTCAAAGAATTATGTTTTCAAATACTTTCCAAAAACCTCCAACAGTGATTTTTATCACTATTGTAACATATGTAACATAGAAAAACCCTTTTCTTAAATTTCTAGCTCCATTTTGTGCAAGCCGAGGAGTCCTTGAGCTTGAGGAGCTTAGGTAGAACAAGCGTATCAATTTTCGTTATTTTTAGACACCGTTTACCCCTTCAAATAGCATATAGGACCTATTTTTTAACTATGCCGGTCACTAGATGTGAAACCGGTCAAAACTATCTTCGTAGTGTGTGTGTCTGTGTGTGTGCATCTCTATGCTTCTCACCTTCACTCTCACTTCATCTCACATTTACGATCTTCATATCACTCCTATCTCTTCCGCGGCGCCAGGGATCGAGTCTAGGACGAATGTGTGATGGTAAGAGTATAGCAAGAAGTAGCGTTGGAAGGTAAAAATTTCAGTTTTTGTTGTTGTTTTTACTTAGTTTTTAGTGTTTTTCACCTCCCCCACACTCCATCTTCATCACCGCATCATCATCTTCATCTCCAAAAAAATCAGAAAATTCACCATATCCACCCATTCTCCTCATTTCCCCTCATTTGTGCATGCGAGAGAGTGAGAGAGAGCTTTGGTGCTTGTGTGTACTTTTGTTTTCTTGAGTTTTCTTGCAGGTACAGAGCTCCAGTGCATCAAGAAAGCTTGGAAAAGGTAAAATGTTCAGTTTCTGTCAGAAATTTCCGACTGTGTCAGACCATCGCGATGGTCTGCAAAGTTCGGATTTTGAGGAAGGCGAGTTCACCACTGTGTAGGCGACCCCTGCGTGTATAGGAATCCATAGCTGCATCTCAAAAAATTGCATTTTGGTGGACCATCGCGACGGTCTCAGACCATCGCGATTGTGTCACACCATCGCGATTGGCTCATGCCATCGCGACGGGTCGGCCGGACCATCGCGACGGTCTCACGCCATCACGACGGTTCATTTGGACGATCGCAACGGTTCGCGGACCATCGCGACTGTTCGGTTGACCCCACACCATCGCGATTGGCTCACGCCATCGCCCCGACGGTGCCACGTGGCAAGTTGGACCATCGCGACGATACCCTCAGACCATCGTGACAACTCGAATTTTGGACCATCGCGATTGGCTCACGCCATCGCGCCCTGACCATCGCGATTGGCTCAAGCCATCGCATCTGTGACCATCGTGACGGTTCACTTTGGACCATCGTGATTGTTCACGTTGACCGTTGACTGACGCCATTGCGATTGTCCGCCTGATCGAGCCATCGCGACGGTTCACACTCACGCCATCGCGATCATCCACTTTGACGCCATCGTAATTGTCCACCTGATCATGCCATCGCGATTGTTCACTTTTGGACCATCGCGACTGTGCACTTCAGACCATCGCGATTGCTCACCTTCACGCCATCGCGATCATTCACGTCTAGGCCATCGCGATTGTTCACTTTTGGACCATCGCGACCGTGCACTTCAGACCATCGCGATTGCTCACCTTCACGCCATCGTGATCATTCACGTCCAGACCATCGCGATTGTCCACTTTCACGCCATCGCGACCGTGCACTTCAGACCATCGCGATGGTTCGCCTAGACCATCGCGACGGTTCGCCTAGACCATCGCGATCATCTCAGACCATCGTGATTGTGCACCCCCATCGCAAATTTTAGGGTTTCATTTTTTGGCCAATTTTGGGGCTATTTTTTGGAAATTTTTGGGTGATTAGACTCATAGGAGACCCCTTAGCTCATATTTGGAGAAAAACCTATTTGTTAGTTTTTACCCCCCAGGGCCTGAACGGTCATAACTTTTTCATCCGAAGTCCGTTTTTTGAGCTTAATAGCTCGTTAGAAAGCTATTTTGAGGTTGACCTAGTTTGGGACTAGAAAGCCAGGGGGCAAGCATTAAAAAGTTGGGCAAAAGGGAAGGGACTTAAAAGGTGTACATACTCAAGTGCTTGATCATCCAACTGTGAATTGGTCTAATATTGGATTTTTCCAGGTCTAGCAAGGGCAATCAAAGGCAACCAAAGCAAGGCAGAAGGGGCATAAAGCTTGGGAAGCGCGGCTTCTTGGGCATCAGAGCAACCAGAAAAGCTGACTCGAGGTTGGAAGATTACTCAACCCCCTCAGTCAATTCTTAGCTTAGGATAAACGTTCGCATTGTGGATTCAAGACGATAAGAACGCCTCAAGTTCAAGAGAATTAAATTTATCAAGTCCAAGACTAAAGATAAAGGGGTGTAACACGAAAACCTAAAGGAAAGAACATAAGTCTGACGGAATGAGAACTCAAAGTACCACAGAAAGTTGAATTCCTGACGCATACATTAAGACAAGAATCTAAAGAAATCTAAAAAGAATCAAGAAAGTAATAACAAAGGATCATTGACGATCTGAGCGTGTACTCAGTGTGCAAGGAAGAAAATTAATGAACCTTAGATCGGGCAAACATATAGGTAAGTCAGACCGACGAAGCCTGAGATCATCAGAGGCAAGTGTAAGAACTACTGCACGATCGTGGGATCAACAATTGAACACTAGTTATCCCTACGAGAGCTCAGATACAAGCGAATCAAAAATGGCATTTAGCACAGACAGACGAGACAGAGGGTTGAATGTAGCCTATTTAGAAAAACCAGAAGGACCCTATAGAACGCAACTAGAGTTTCTCCGAACCAACCGATTAGGTGCTCGCATCTATGAGGATGGTTTGCGAAGGCAAGTGGTGCAAATGCACAACCCCGATCAACCCATTGGATTGGAACGTCCAATGGTGAAATTTGAGAGAGACGCGTACATAGACAAGGAAGGAACAATGTACATCTTAAGTGTGCAGCCAAACAATACGAATGAGTTTGGCGTGATTCAGCTAGAGACGGAAACTAAATCTCAAGGAAAAGAACCATTAGAAGAGCCTAGAACACCTAGAGGGAAATCTGTACTGACACGAGTAATAATCCCAGAATGGATCCCTCAGGACAACAGAAGCATAGAGTTGTTTGTAAATAAAGAAACTGATGAAGCCTTTTGGAGATACAAGACCGAACTACTTAGTGAGGTAGGTATCATCACGATATACGAGTTCAAGGACCCGGATACACCTGGAAAAGTGGTATACCTGGATGAGACTTCAGAAAGAGTCTTTGTGGTGCCTGACCACGCTAAAAACACATACGCATGGAGAGGTGAATTGGTATTCCCTCTATCTAGAACAAACATGAATACAAGCCAACAAGGGGCGGGAACATCATCAGCCCTTGGAAATCAAAGAGAAAAGAATAAAGAAAGACCCGAAGTAAGCTTCACTCATCCCATAGGGAGAGATAGAACAACCACGGACACTAATAGAGCGGATAGACAAAGAGATCATGGGATACCAGGTGGTAGAGATGATTTTCCTCTACCTAGACCACGTGAACACGCAAGAATATTGAGACCCACTCAGTTAGTGAAATCCATGAAAAATTATTTTGATGGGACAGGAGATCCCTATGACCATGTCGCAGAATTCAAGCAAGTACTAAGAGCAGAACAAGTCGAAGACATGTTCACACAATACAACGCATTTGGACTAACGTTAAAGAATACCGCTTTAACTTGGTTCCAACCATTGCAACAAAGGCAATTTAGAGACATCCATCACTTTTTAGAGTCATTCATCACTGAATTCTCTAAAAGTGGGATTAGACATGACACGTCTTCGTTGATTCATAGCTTCAAACAGACCCCTCAAGAAACAGTTAGACTCGCAGGACGTAGGTTTAGAAAATATGTTGAACGATGTCCAATGCAAGAGCTACCCTCACAAGCCAAACAAGTGTCATTATTTCTAGATGGCTTGTTGAGCTCTAAACTACGCTCCTATGTGTACCTAAAAGAACCCAGAACGCTAGAGCAATGTGTGAGAATATGCATAGACATTGAGGACAACTTAGGAGACGAGTTGGAACTCTCAAAGGTCTATAAGGACTCAGACTGTTCATCTCTAGCATCCACAAAATTGTCTAGCTCGATAGAGGACCTAGCAGAAAAAGTGGCCCAGAAACTAGGAGTTTCTAGTAAACCTAGGGTGCTAACAAACAAGCATTGTTACACCTGTGGTGGTGATCACATGGCAAATGTGTGTCCCAATGCACCACAACCACAAGCCAACCCTAGTGGCCAATACTGTACAATTGAGAGAAGATACACGAATCATACGGCACAGGACTGCCCATACAACAAACAAACCGTGAGACAGAACTACCCCCAAACATACCAGCAACCAGGTAGGTATCAAGGCCATTACAATGCTCAGCCTTATTACTATAGGCCTCCTCAGAACTACCCATACCAGGCTCAACAGAGACCTCAACCTGTCTTAGCTCAGCAGCCACCCCCACCAGCGAATGTCATCTCAGTCAAATACGCTACTGCAGAAGAGAACCTAAGTAGGGCCTTGGTGCCTTCTTCACCTTTGATCACAGAGAGTGACCAAAACTCAAACAATTTTGACTCTACGCATGTAGATAGTCCACCCGCTTATTACACAGAGTCACCAGAACACGTAGAAACATATCATTATGATAGTCCACCAGTGGAACCTAGTTGGGAGCCAGACTATGCTAATGTGATGTACACAAACCCAAATCCACGGCCCCAAGTAAGACAAAAAAGACCACAGGGCCCTAGAGGACCATGCTTTAGGTGCCAAGGAGACCATTTCATAAAGGATTGTCCACATCCCCCGATATCAGGACAATCACAGTACTATAACATCCAAGGCTTTTGTGCCGATTGTGGTAAAGAGCACATAATCAAAGATTGTCCTAAGAACCCTATTAATGCTTCAAATGTGACACCGATCAACGTGATAGGTATTGTAAATAACGTAGATGGATCCAATCCTACCTACGTGCCTATCCAAGCTATAACAAGAGCCCAGGCACTCTTACAGAACCAACAGCTTAATCAAGAGAAAGTAGCCGGAAGTAGTGAAGTTGTAGAATCTAGCAGTAAAAAGACAAAATCTTGGAAAGATTCTAGAGAGAGAATAAAGAGAAAATGGAGTAAAAAGATAACTGAGTTGGAAGGAAGTTTAAAGGAATCTAGAGCCAAAATCGTAGAATTGACTTCACAGGACTTGAATCAAGAGAATCCAGCTCAGAAATCAGGATCAGTTTTAGCGGAACCCATACCAGAAAATCTAGACATGATGTTTCGTGCATATCAGGCTAGATTAAAAGAGGGACCTCAAGTAGCTGAAATGAATAAAAACTACCCTCGAGCTGATCTAGAAATTGAGAGGACTAAGCTTTGCATGAAGATGGTAGAATTAGCGCAAGCTTTGTTCGAAGCCTCTAGATATCTTAATTGGAATAACATGGCAAAACCAGAATTAGATTTTCAAGGACTAATGGAGAGGGTAGAATACTTGATAGAGAGCAAAGAGAAAAAGGATCAGCATAGGAACCCTAGTGTCCCAGAGACACAGGAAAGGAATGCACCATCCCTGTCTTTAGTACCCAATACAGAAAGTCAAGACAATTTGTCTTCCATACATAGGTACTCACATGAATTTTTGAGAGAAATCCAAGAAGAGAAATGGAGAAAAGAACAAGGAACTCATCCTCCTATTCAAGAAATAGATGACTTGCAGGAGCAATTTCCCCAAGACATCCCCTCTATATATGATGATGTAGAGGAGGAACCACTGAGTGAACACACAGGATTTTAATCTAATTCTTTACAAGAATTACCTCAGTTTACAGGACCTTGGGAAGCGAAGTCTATTAATATGAGAGCACCCATGATAATAGTGAGGAATGAAGAATCAGTAATCCCTAGAAACACGGAAGTGATCAAGAATACCAAATTACAGTGTAATCTCACTCTAGAGGAGTTGTTAAAGGTAAAACCAGAATTGTGGAAGCATGTAGCAAATCAATTCCCTGAGCTTGCTACTACTCCCTCACAAATAGGATCACAAAATAAGGTACCAGAGATACCTGTGGAAAAAATTGGAGATGTGAGCGAAGGAGAGGAAGGTAACACTTATCTTCCAATAACCCATCAGGGCTACACTACGAAAGCCATCTTAGATTCAGGAGCCGGAGTAGCCATAGCTACCACCGCTTTATGGAAACGTTGGGGTAAGCCAGCACTCAGACCTACCAGGATGAAGCTACAAATGGCTGACGGACACATAGAAAAACCATTAGGCTTACTAGAAGGCATATCTCTCACCACTTGTGGTGTAGAATTTGAGCATACCTTTGCCATTTGCGACTTTGCAAAAAATCATGCTTATGAGATGATATTGGGACGACCATTCATGCGTCAGTTGCAAATTGTACAAGATTGGGGAACTAATTCTTTGTACTTGCAACATTTAGGAGTGACTACCAAAGTCAATCTTAAAGACTATTCACATAGAGACGTACCCCCAATACAATGGAATTCCATCCATAAGACACCAGTAGAAACAGAATCCGTGCACTCATTAGAGTCAGACCCCTCATGGTTGCACGAGGACACTCATTTATGGATGTGTAAAGTTGCAAGACAAGAGGAAGAAAGATTAGAAGCAAGGACCTTAGGTGCAGAACAACATCCACGAACCCTTCAAGATCCAGCTTACGCACCTGTAGTATTTCCAGACGAAGAGTTTGAACCCCATGGTTGGGCAGAAATCCTAGCAACCATGGACGTAGCCATCAATGAGGAACAATGGACACCCCACTGTGACGAGGATGGCTATGACATTTCAGTTTTCACGATAGAGCCAATCATGTGCGATGCAATTTTAGAAGAATGTGAACCGAACACCGATGCATTCGAGGATGCAAGCGATTTCGATTTAGAATCAATTATCATGGACCCACCCTTTGCATGAGAGGAAGAATATTTCTACGAAGTAGAAGCTCACCCTCAGAGACACGAGGAAATTACGAATGATGTGAGAATAGCCACTCAAGTGACTAGCAAAAGTGAAGGCAAGAAAAGAAAGAAGAAAGAAACCACGACAGAAAAAGAAGAATCTTTGTTTGAAGTACCCGAGAACTTCAAGAAATATGAAATCGAAGATAGAAGAATCATGGTACGAATGCCTAATGGAAAGGCGAATGACGGACAAGTATATGATAACCGAGAGAAAACCAAGAAAATAATAGTTGCTATAGAAGGAGAAGAAGAAAAGTGTACATACATAGGGCATGATTTGACGAAGGAAGAAGAAGAAGAATTAGTTGCCCTATTGCGCGAATATAGAGATGTGTTCGCTTGGAGTTACAAAGACCTAAAAGGAGTAGATCCAGATATATGTTCTCATAGAATCCCTATGACTCCAGATGCAAAACCTACGAAACAGAAACCGTATACGTACAATGATAACTACGCTGCTAAGATTAAAGAGGAGATAGATCGTTTGATAGAAGCAGGATTCATTTATGAAATTGAGCATACCGAATGGGTATCTCCCATTGTGGTTGTGCCCAAGAAGAACGGAAAATTGCGTGTGTGTATTAACCTTAAAAAAGTTAATGCCGCCACGATTAGAGACAGTTATCCTCTTCCTATCACGGAACACTTATTGGAAAGAGTTGCGGGCAAGGAAGTTTACAACTTCCTTGATGGTTTTTCAGGCTATAATCAAGTAGCCATTGCTCCAGAGGACCAACACAAGACGGCATTTGCCACCGAATGGGGCATCTTTGCATTTCGTGTGATGCCATTTGGCTTAACAAATGCACCCGCCACTTTCCAGCGACTCATGTGTCATGTTTTTAATGAATTCTTACGCAAGAGTTTGGAAGTTTATGTCGATGACTTATGTGCACATTCAAATGTAAGACATACACATATCCCATAGTTAAGACAAATATTTGACAAATGTCGAGAATATTAGGTTTGTTTGAACCCAGAAAAATGTGTTTTCATGGTCAGACAAGGCAAAATACTAAGACACATTGTGTCAAAAAATGGAATCTCTACGGATGAAGAAAAGGTGAAGGTAATTGCAGAATTACCTAGACCAACTAATGTGAAAGAGGTACAAGCATTTATGGGCCATTGCGGTTATTATAGGAGATTCATACACATGTATGCAATCATAGCCAAGCCTTTGTACTCTCTTTTAACCAATTTTGAATGGACAGAAGAATGTGAGAATTCATTCAACGAACTCAAATGACGTTTGTGCTCAGCACCTATATTGACAACCCCGGATTGGAGTAAGCCATTCCATGTACATGTGGATGCATCCAATTATGCCATAGGATGTGTGTTAGCACAACCCACGAATGAAGGTAACATAGATCTCCCCATAGCTTACGCGAGCAGACAATTAAACGCAGCAGAAAGAAATTACACCACGACTGAACAAGAAGGATTAGGGATGATCTACGCGGTAAAGAAGTTCAGACACTATTTGTTGGCAAACAAGTTCAAGTTCTTTACAGATCATCAAGCTCTATTGTACCTAGTCAACAAACCATGTAACACAGGACGATTGATACGTTGGTTTCTATTACTCATGGAGTACGATTTTGAAGTTGTAGTCAAGAAAGGAAAGACACATCTCAGAGCTGACCACCTCTCGAGATTAACCTCAAGAGAAGCTCCTCAAGGAATAGCGGATGAATTACCAGATGCATATTTGTTTAACCTTGAGATAGCACCAGAATGGGCTAAGCCTATAGTCCCTATTCTGACATACAGACCCAAGAATCCTAGGATAAGGATCAAAGAAGGAGAGATTACCAAATCTCAAAGATATCAAATCATAGCAGGAAGCATATATAAACAGGATAATCAAAAGATTCTTTCTTGTTGTGTAGATGAATCAGAACATGCAAATTGGTTGCAATTAGCACACATAGGTGCATTAAAGCAACATCATTCGAAACATCGAACATTACAGACTCTGCATAGGCTAGGAGTATACTGGCCTACGATGGAAGCAGATGCCTACAAGTTGTGTAAAGAATGCCATGATTGTTGTGAAAGACCACCAGTAGAGCATGCTACATTATATCATGTGTCTCTCACACCAGACTGGAGTGAACCTTTAGTGACATACTTGAGGACGAAGACATTCCCTCAAGGAATGACCTTAGCTCGACAACGCAGTCTGGAGCAGGAAGCTCAAGACTATTCACTTATTGGCGATAATCTATACAAAAGAGGACGAGATGGATATCTAAGACAATGTGTTCATGAAAGCGATTATCTGAGCATACTAGAGATTGCACACCAAGGTGTTGCAGGAGGTCATTTTGGACCAGATAGGATAATCAAAGCCATCCTCTTTGCAAGATTATGGTGGCCCACTCTTCACATGGATGCTCATACCTATGTAAAGAGATGTGATGTGTGCCAAAGAACTCAGTTTCCTACTCGCAGAGATGAAATGCCATTGAAACCCATGATGGGCAGACGTGCATTCTCTAAGTGGGGTATAGACTTTGTAGGACCCATTAACCCCCCTGCAAAAGGTACACATGTTGAATACATTATTGTTGCCACATATTATCTTACGAAATGGGTAGAGGCAAAAGCCACAAAAAAGAATGATGCACACACAGCTGCAAAATTCTTATTTGAGAATGTCTTTACAAGATATGGATTGCCTATAGAGTTAGTGAGCGATCGTGGAACTCACTTTCTAAACCAAGTCATTGAATATTTGTTACAGGATTTTATGGTGATTCACAAGAAATCCGCACCATATCATCCTCAGGCCAATGGTCAGGCTGAAAGCACTAATAAGATCCTTTGTAACGTACTGACGAAACTCATGAACAACAAACGTTCAGATTGGGACAAACAGTTACACCACGTTGTTTGGGCATATCGAGTGGCCTACAAGACCGTACTCAATGCAACTCCCTTTCAGATGGTTTTTGGTCAGAATGCTGTGCTTCCTTTGGAGTTCTTGATACCGACCCTTAAGGTTGCACAAGAACATCAGTGGACCGGCCATGAATTATCAGCGAGAATAATGGACTTGGAACGATTAGGAGAAACCAGGCTGAAAGCAGCAGCGGGAATATATGCAGCGAAGAAGCGACAGAAAGCATATTTTGATGCACATGTGAAAGATAAAGGCCTAAAAGAAGGAGATTTAGTTCTAGTATATACGTTGAAACAACACGCACGGAAGTTAGAAAAGCGAGGTTATGGACCTATGATCATTAACAGACTCTCAACAAGTGGAGCAGTACAGTTAGCCACCTTAGAAGGAGACGTAATGCCTAATTATATTAGTGGCTGTAGAGTCAAGTTATATCAGGAACCTCTTACTGAGGATATGCTTAGACGACTTACATTGGCAAAGGAGCGTAAGGAGGAAGAAAATAGAATACGAGCTGAAGCTCAGGCAGAAGCTATAGAACGCATTAAGCGCATGAAGTTAAGAAGACAAGGACTAGGGAGAGAACATTATAACCATCTGGAAACTACACCCAGATATCCCATGGCCATGTGTCAAGTAAAGTCAACCACTCATCCTAGTATAGTGGACAGGAGACCATTCATTACAGTCAGGCTAGAGCACGGCAACCCTTGCCAAGAGCTCAGGGCTTTAATTGACTCAGGTGCTGCGACTAGTGCGATTAGATGATCCCACTATAAGGATTCAGGAATAGAAATGCGGCCAATTGAGGCATACCTCATAGGCCTAGGAGGCATGGAAACCCCTTGCATGGGTGAGGTGGCCCTTCCTATCCTCATTAAGGATGTGACCATGACAGCGAAGCTACTAGTGTGCCATGATGACGACCTGATAGAACCCCTAATCCTTGGCCAAGATTGGCTATACGATCACTCAGTGGACCTAAATCTTAGACAAGGCTCCTTACAGGTTGGAACCTTAGAACAGAAACGAGTGATACCGCTTGACTTCCCTAACGGCATTCCAACGGAGGTTTGTAACCCTAGACCCTATGAAATACATGCGACGGAAGACCGGAAGATCTTGGGTCAGATCAGTCACGTTACGTCTACACCAACCCACTCGGGCTTGGCTATAGATAGTTGTCAATCAGAAGGATGCCAGGAGATCTTCTCTGGGCTTCCTGCAAACTAGAAGGGGTAATTACCCAACCGCTAGGGCAGAGGGACACAATCAGCGGTCAGGTGGGTTGCATCAGCAGCCAAATGAGCACAACACCCTGCGGTGCTCATCCTTCCAAACTTGCTGCGGACTGGCCTAGATTAAAGATAAAGAACGAATCACTTCCTAATGGGCAGGTCACACAAGTGTTGGATCTCCCTTCTTTTCCAAAGCAGAGCGTCCAATGGACCTCTCAAACCCAACCACGAAGGAGTCAACCACAACAGAGGAACCCAGATCGACGACACCACCAGATAAGGCAAGGAAAGCAGCAGTATCAACATCACAGAACAAGTGGCACGAGACAAATATGGGTGCCAAAAGGACAGCAACCACAGGCTATTGGCAACACTGCAGACAAGAACAGGACAAAGTTTCAAAAGAAGCAGAGTCAGTATCCAAAGTCCCCTCGATCTTCTTCTACAAGTACAAATACTCGGCAGATTTGGATCGCCAAGAAGTATCTTATCAATCGACCCACACCCATGCAGATTTGGGTACCCAAACAATGTATTATAGCCCAACCCTCAAGCCATGTAATATATACCCCTCAGAAATCTTTTCATCCTTCAATACCACCAAACTCGATACCACTTTTTGTCCCTCAGCAGAACCACACCACCCACTCAAAGACTCTTAGGAAATGGATACCGAAACGTATCCAGACGTCTTCTTGTACCCCCTTATCTGACAATTCTCCGTGACCCCGTTTAAACTCCACCCTTGTAATAATTCACCCTCAACCAAACCTTGTATAAATTCACACACCATAACCCCACATCATGCATAATAAACGCTCATCAAGAAATGTATGCATAATCTTGACCATGTAGGTGTCTAGAGACCTGCATTAGCTCTGCAAAGAATCATTGCATCAATCACTTCACGACACTTGGCTACACGGGTTACACATCGGTTATGGAAAGGGATTGTGGTCTCACCTTAATGGGATCATAATTAATTTCCATGCTAATGTGTTAATCTTTTGTAGCAGATTTTTTCCATTAGCTCGTCAGTCATCATGCAAACCGAAGAAGGACCATCAGAAGCTGGCCCAAGCACACCAATGGCCAATATTGGAGAATTACTCGTGGAATCTTATCCGACGATGCAATCACCAGAGTTTCAAGGTTTTCCAGGACCCATGCCAATCGAGGATCCTCCTAGAGGATATATGGAGAAGATTCATCGTAACTCTCACTGGTTTCAAGGCCTAGTAGGACCCTTAGCAGATGCTGATTTCATATTTGAGGCCAATTTGGCATTTGATCTTGGCACATGGGCCAAGTACCAGTTCTTTTCAAGAGAATTTGAAGGATTGCAGAATACACAAGATTTAACGCACGTTTGGGCACGAGCGGGATTTACAGAATATTTTAGTGACCCTCTGCCTAAACCCGATTTTTACAGATGCTTTTACCTAGTAACCACCTTGACAGCCTCAGGGAACAAGGATCTACCCGGAACATTCATGTTACCATCCTTGGTAAATGACCCTCCATTCAAAAGGTTTTATTTGTCCAAAGATTTAATTCGTGCAGCTCTCAAAATACATGGAACACACACTCCGACGGAGAGAGAACGGCTAGTCCCAAAGCAGATGAAATGTGGTGACGTAACTAAGCGGGAGGATATTTTAGCTATAACCCCTGAGCTCTCCAAGCCATTACGGATATGCATGCAGCACTTTGCTTTCCCAGCTCAGGATCGTTTTACCATACCCCACAAAAGAATCTGGTTTGGCTTATACTTAGCATGTACTGGACCCCAAACAGTTGATCTAGCTAGCTCGATAATTGATCAGCTCTATTTGGCACAACATAGATGGGAACGAAAGAAGGTCATCAATGGGTGTTGTGCACTTACAAGGATTACATATATGTGCTTGGCGTATGACTTACCTATTGAGCGTGCCATGACCAGTGAGGAACTGAAAGCATTCAAAGGGACCACTAAGAAGGCTAGAAAGTCTAACAAAGGCAGAGCCGGAAAGCGGATGAGAGGCACTATCCCGTGCTTACAAGTCCCGGAGTCACCCTCACCACAACCATCTCCAGAGCAGTCACCGACAACAGCCACTCCCACCGTACAACCTATTCGTATCAGATTATCAAGACCAGTGGTAACAGAGGGCACCACCAGTACTGTTACACCCCAAGCAGCCACAACCACAGAACCTATCACCACAGCAGCTGAAATTCCCACCACCATTGGTGCGGAAGCTTTCTCTTTTCCAATACCCCATTTAGAAGCAGAACAAGCAGAGCCACTCAACACAACATTCGATTTTGAGATGCCCGATGCATTCTCCAATGAGTTCCAGTTTTCAGAAGGACAATTGTTTTCTCAAGAATTTGAAAGGCCTAGCTACCCTACCACACCAAGGGATCAGCCACAAGGACAGATTGTGTCTAGCTCTGATGACGAAAGAACAGCAACCGATGACGACGAAGGAGACGATGAAGCTAGCCACGGAACTCAGGAATCCCAAGAGCATGAACAGACAGATGGCCAAGGCCAACAAACAGACACACATGGTGATACAAGTACCCATGAAGATGAAACTTACGACGCAGCAGCTTACACACTGGCTATTAAGAAGCTGTATAGAACTATGGAAAAAGTTTGGGCACGCAAAAAGCTGACTGAGGAAGAGAGTCAAGCAATAATAGAACAGCAACTTGTCACAGGCGGATTCGAAGACGCCTACATCAAAGGATTCCGCGATTTAGTCAAATCAGTAGGCTCCAACGAAGCCCTCAGGTACTTGCAAAGAAAGCCACTACCACAATTTGACCCCCGCCGAGTACGACTACTTTCGAAGCCCGGCGAATACATTCGTGTACCAACAGGAGCACAGTCTTCGGAACCAGCCAGGGAGGCACGTCTCATCCCCGAAAATTCGTTGGCAGTAGAAACCATTCTTGTAGATTCCCCACCCCGCGCTACAACTGTACATACCTTAGTAGTCACTGAAGTACTGACCACCCCAACCGCTCCTCCATCACCGCCAGTCCATCCAGCCTCCCCTCTTCACCCTCCTTCTCCCCGACTAACATCTTCTATCACTGGTGGCGTAGCAGAAATTGTCTTTCCGACCACTAACCCCACACTTCCCGCACCCACTAGACCTAGTCTACCCCCTCACACATCCACCTTTCCATTCAACCCATTCCTCCATCCAGCTTTTCCATCCTTCCCCACAACTCCAAGACCCCTTTTTCCATTCCCACCGCCATTAACCTTCTCCCCCGTCTCACCTCCCCGACCCACTGTAACCCCTATTTCCCCTTTCCACCAAGCTACACCAGCCAATTCCCCTGTAGATTACTCCTCAACCTTTGTAAATCTCGTATTCACACCAGCACAAGCACCCACAGTCACACCCATATTCACGGTCACCGCACTCGACACGTCCAATGACATGGACATCTCACCACCCACTGCACCATCACTCACTTCACTCACGGCACAAACATATTTAGGCACCTCACAATTTTCCACAATCACCACAACATCCACCTTCCCATCCCCATTCCCCGTTCCCTTTGCATCTACACCCACTGCATCTTCATTTAGCACCCCATTAATACTATCACCCACTATAGACAATGCATTTCGACAGATGTTCATGTGTATGATGCAAGTAAGAGATGAGTTCACATCTCTTGGCGATAATTACCAGCAGCTGCAGAGGACAACCAATGACTTACAGTCGCAGCTTAATTTATTGTCTATTGAGAAGGCCTCACTGAACAGCCGCTACCAAGAATTACAAGAGGCCTATCATAAATTAGAACTAGAAAGCGAAGAAAAGACCAAGGAAGCCACTGCTGACCTGGATAACTTATTAAGAGCCCAGACAGTCCGCAATGCCACGCTAACACGAAACATGGGCTTACTCAGAAGACATCTAGCAACAGCAAAGGAAGAAAACCGGCGCTTACAAGATCAGAACCGAGAAAACTTAGATGCAGTTCTCGACCACCCAGACCAACCTTTGAGTCCTAGTCGGTTCAAAGCCATTCCCTCAGACTCGATGAGGATGCTGCTAGAAGATCATGTAAGGCTGCTAGATGAATACGACCGCATGAACGAGGAGTTACACAAACTCAAAGAAGATCATAAATTACTCCACTTACAAGCACCGGCACACCAAGACATACCAGCACCTGTGGACCCCTCTCCTGACATCTTAGAGGAACTCAACGCATTACGGGCCCAGGTATCAAACCTTGAATCAAGGATTGCAGTATTTGAAGCACCACCAAGGCCAGATTCCCCACCTGAGCTTCCAACTGAGGAAGAAACTGTCACCATCCCGGTAGAGGAAACGTTTGAAGAGGCATATGAGCCACAACCCATCCCAGGCGGACGCGTCATGGCCGAAGGCCAGATGACTTACGAACTCCCAACCCCCGCGTGGATGAAGACTATTGAGGAACTTGGGACAACACATTCAGCTAGAGTAGAGGCACAATTACATGCCATGGCGATGATAGAAGAAAGAATTTTACAGTCTCCATTCTTTGCTCATTTGGCCCCGCGACGATACATATCTGGGCATGAGCTACAATATAAACCATATTTTATGTTAATGGCCGAATACCAGCTAGCCATCGAGAAAGAAACCAGTAAGAAACCATCGCATGCGACTCAATTCGAAGAGGACAATTTGCCACTTGATGCACAGCAAGGAGAGATCTATCAACCATAGTGGCGCAAAGATTTACTACAGAAGTATCCAGAAATGATGAGTACATGGGTAAAGGCACCTTTGCATTTAAAGTACAACCCATGTTGGGGACCAGTACCACGACGCCGTTCCTGGACAGCCTTTGCTATTAAGGTACAAAACAATAAGCAGTGCCAGGACTGGTTGAATTACCCCTACTTTAAGCCACCCATCGAGTTACCAACTGTAGGCTACATGATGGCTACAATTCGCCACTGGCTCCCTAGACTAAAGCATATGGATGATATAGCAGCGCACATGACTGTCAAAATCTTTGACATGATGCAAATGATTTTTAAAGTCTTCCGACGCGTCAAGGCACCTCATGTAAACACCCCGGGCTTTGAGCATGGCAATTTCGATCTAGTATATGATATGAGTACAACGCCATCGCTACGGGTG
Organism: Ceratopteris richardii; assembly: GCA_020310875.1. Taxonomy (NCBI): domain Eukaryota; kingdom Viridiplantae; phylum Streptophyta; class Polypodiopsida; order Polypodiales; family Pteridaceae; genus Ceratopteris; species Ceratopteris richardii. The sequence continues at coordinate 160,997,973 of CM035409.1, forward strand.
TGTTATGCCTGGCATTGTAGAATAAAGTACCTACCGGCGTGCTACAAGCAGACATTCGAAGAGATGTTCACAACCGGCTTTTGGGAATACCATTCCGAGGTATTCATAAGCAGGCCTACACATTTATTATACTTATTTGCCTGTGAACGAATGGTCTATTCCGCACACTATCAGCTCCCGCCACCAAAAGAACCGCAACCAATAGACTGGGAGAAACTTGAGGCCGACCTGGCCCGAGGCATTCGTATCTCCGAGCACACCCTCGCTCAAGACCTCCTACAGAACTATATCCGGCAGACCTCACAACAAGGTTCTGTCAGGGACGACAGAAGCGAGAGGGAGGGGGGTGTTGGAAGCAGCCAGAGGCATAGAAGACACGGAAGCATGTAACGACGGAGCAGGGCACCAGTCGAATATTTTTTCAAAGAATTATGTTTTCAAATACTTTCCAAAAACCTCCAACAGTGATTTTTATCACTATTGTAACATATGTAACATAGAAAAACCCTTTTCTTAAATTTCTAGCTCCATTTTGTGCAAGCCGAGGAGTCCTCAAGCTTGAGGAGCTTAGGTAGAACAAGCGTATCAATTTTTGTTATTTTTAGACACCGTTTACCCCTTCAAATAGCATCTAGGACCTATTTTTTTAACTATGCCGGTCACTAGATGTGAAACCGGTCAAAACTAGTCTAGAAACTATAAAAAGAGCTAGAGAGCTCATTTTTGAGGTTAGCTTGTTTGAGGTTAGAGTTCTTTTGAGCTTGTAATAGTGTTCTTGAGTAATAGAGTTGATTTCTCACCTTCCATTGTGTCTTGCTTGTCTCTTCGTAGTGTGTGTGTCTGTGTGTGTGCATCTCTATGCTTCTCACCTTCACTCTCACTTCATCTCACATTCACGATCTTCATATCACTCCTATCTCTTCCGTGGATTGACATTAAGGAGGTGGAGCTTCTTAACGTGGTTCTCACCATTGTGCTAGAGCAACACGCTCAAATAGGCTCTAGAACCTAATTTTTAACTAGGCCGGACACTAGGTTTGGACAAGGCCAAAGCTAGTGAGAAAACTATAAAAAGAGCTAGAGAGCTCATTTTTGGGTTAGATTGTTTGTGAATTGAGCTTATGTAAGAGACTTTTTGACTAATGCAAAGAACTCCATTGTTCCTCTCCTTGTTCTTGCCTTGTGTGCGCGTGTGTGTGTATGTGTGTGCATGCTTGTGTGCTTCTCACTCACACACTTGTGCCTTCACTTGATCATAGTCTTCATACTAGTCCTCATGTCTCCACGGATTGACAATTATGAGGTGAATCTTCTCACGTTTGTACTCACCATTGTGGTAAAGTGACACCAAATTTGGCACCGTTGCCAGGGAGAGAGCTTCGAGGACGAGCGTGTGATGGTAAGATGTCGACTTGAGACATTGGAGTTATAGGTAATATCTTTTCTTTTCCTTATTTTTCTTCATTTTTTCTTATTTTTGCATCACCATCATCACCATCATCATCCCCACCATCTCTCATCTCCATCTCCATCTCCACAAAAATTTCAGTTTTTTTGTCATATTCCACTCCCCACCTCATCTCCCTCATTTCATTGTGAGAGAGAGTGAGAGAGAGCTTGCATGTGATCTGTGTTTGTGTGTTTTCTGAGCTTTTGTTGCAGGAACTAGCTGTACCACCATCTCCAGCAGCTTGCGCAGGTACGACAGACTCTGCACAGGTCCCGAGACGACGACCTCTATCTGTCGCGACAGATAGAAAAACTTGATATTTTTTGAATGCATGTTTGGCACGGTAACCTACATCATTAGAGCACTCCCAATCACTAGAAGTTTCTAAAAAATTTGCGTTTTTTCAGTCTATCGCGACAGACACAGTCTATCACGACAGACACGGTCTATCGCGACAGACACCGTCTATCGCGACAGGCCAAACCACGACAGACGATAGACCCCGTCTATCGCGACAGACACCCGTCTATTGCGATAGACAGAGACCCGCGACAGACACAGTCTATCGCGATAGACCAAACCACGACAGACGATAGACCCCGTCTATCGCGACAGACAGAGACCCACGACAGACACAGTCTATCGCGACATACACGGTCTATCGCGACAGACACCGTCTATCGCGACAGACCAAACCACGACAGATGATAGACCCCATCTATCGCGACAGACACCGTCTATCGCAACAGACCCATCTATCGCGACAGACACCGTCTATCGCGACAGACCCATCTATCACGACAGACACAGTCTATCGCGACAGACCACTCTATCGCGACAAACACCGTCTATCGCGACAGACCACTCTATCGCGACAGACACCGTCTATCACGACAGACCACTCTATCGCGACAGACACCGTCTATCGCGATAGACAACCCCCCATGACAGCTTGTGTCTATCGCGACAGACACCGTCTATTGCGATAGACAGACATTTTCGGCAAAAAAATTAAGGGGTAATTTTTTTTGGAAATTTAGGCTAAATTTTGAGCATATTTGCATACTCAAATACTCATACACTTACAAAGGCCTTAGAAAAATGCATTAAAACTCCTGAAAGGTTCTGTTTCTCTGTTTAACCCCCTTAACCCTGAACGGTCATAACTTTTTCATATGAAATCCATTTTTTGAGCTCTAGGGCTTGTCGGAAAGCTCGAGGGCTTGATTTTCAGATATGATATTTTGAAGTTGACACACTGAGGGGTAGGTACACCAAGGGAGCTCTAGAGGAAATTTTTTTAGCAATAAAAAAGGGGGAACAAGGGTCATTAAAAAGTGTCTGAAATAAATTGTCTGTCAATTGAAGGATCAAATTGAAGCTAAACTTGGGGTTCTTACAGGATCATCGAGAGCTTTTGGAGAAAGCAAAGTAAGTGCCAGGGCGAACAAGCTTGGGAACGTGCTTCCTGGGTAGACGAGCAGCACCAGGAGGAGCGACTTGAGGTTGGAACATCTCTTAACCCCCTCAGTCCATTCTTAGCATAGGCTAAGTGCGAGTAGTTGTCCTGATTGACTAGGGGTACGATAGGAACACTCAAGTTTGACGAGCCTTTAATTTCTCAAGTGCAAGGATAGGCTAAATTGCAGTCAAGGGATAACTTAAAGGAAAAGAACTTAAACTAAGCGGATGCAGAACATCAAGTACGACACACTAAAGTGCTCTTGACGACGCTTAATTAAAAACAAGAAAACACATCCAAAGGAACTTAAAAGGAACAAGTGATTGGTACCAAAGAATCAGCAGCGTACAAAGGGCATATGAACCTGAGATCAGGTAGACACCTAGGGAGAGACCATCAAAGTGTTAGATCATCGGAGGCTAGCATCAACCATACAGCCAGATCTTGGGCCCAACAATTGAGTGATTACCCCTACGCTCTAGACTCAGAAACCAGTGACTCTGACATGTCGTATAGCATGGAAAGACCTGTAGGTAGCTCAGGAATGGCATACCTAGAAAGACCTGAAGGTCCCTACAAGACTCAATTGGAATACATCCAGACCAACCGCCTAGGTGCACGCATCTATGAGGATGGTCTGCGAAGATCTGTTGTCCTAATTAAAAATCCTAATCAGCCCATTGGACTAGAACACCCTATAGTCAAGTTTGAAAATGGTTCATACATAGATAAAGAAGGAACAATGTATGTGGTCACCAGCCAACTTGAAAGGACAGATGAGTTTGGAAACATAATCTATGAACCTGAGTTAGGTGACATAGAGCAAGGGAACTTAGGAAAGGAGCCGAAAACCCCTCGAGGCAAATTGGTCCTAACAAGAATAATCACTCCAGAGTTAGTTCCCCAGGATAATAGGAGCATAGAGTTGCTCTGGAACCAAGAGACGGATGAGGCTTTTTGGAGGTACAAGCTTGAAAAGCCTAATGAAGTGGGAGCTCTTGCCATCTATGAATTCAAAGATCCTGATAGCCCACGCAAGGTGACCTACTTAGATGATGCTTCTGAGAGAATCTTTGTGGTCTCTGAGCATGGAAGACACACATACACTTGGAAGGGAGAATTTGTTTTTCCCCAACCTCGATCCAATGTGTCTTATGGTCACCAAGGAGCTGGAACATCTCAAGCTCATGGGACTCAAAGAGAAAGGAGTAGAGAGAGACTTGAGGTAAGCTTTGCCAACTCTTGGGGAAGAGAAAGAACGAGAACGGAAACAAATAGAGTGGAACCTGAGGGACATAGAGGCCTCGGGAACCGAAGAAATGCCGATGATTTCCCTTTGCCAAGACCGAGAGAGCACACGAGGACCTTGAGACCGACCCAGCTAGTTAAGTCCATGAAAAACTACTTCGATGGCACTGGAGACCCCTACGATCATGTAGCTGAGTTTAGGCAAGTCTTGAGAGCTGAACAAGTTGAAGATCTGTTCACGCAGTACAATGCCTTTGGTCTAACCCTTAGGAACACCGCCCTGACATGGTTTCAACCACTAAACGAGAGGCAGTTTAGGAGCATAGATCAACTTCTAGAGGCATTCATTATCGAATTCTCTAAAAGTGGCATAAGACATAACACATCCTCCCTGATATACAGCTTCAAACAAACATCTCAAGAGACAGTGAGGCTCGCAGGTAGAAGATTTAGGCAATATCTAGAGAGATGCCCGGCCCCAGAGTTACCCACTCCAGCCAAGCAAGTGGCCTTATTTTAGATGGATTGTTAAGCACCAAACTGAGATCATATGTGTACTTGAAGGACCCTAGATCCATAGAAGAATGTGTACGCATGTGCATAGACATTGAGGATAATCTAGGGGAGGAATTAGAGCTCTCAAAAATCTATAAAGACTCAGATAGTTCTAGTAGCCTCATTTCCTCACAATCCACATCAATTGAGGATCTAGCAGAAAAGGTAGCTCTGAAATTAGGTGTCTCTAGCAAGCAAATTCCTAGATTGCCCCAGGAAAACGATGCTATACCTGTGGAGGAGACCATATGGCTAATGTGTTTCCTATCATGGCCCAACCCCAGGTGAACCCTAACAGCCAATACTGCACCATAGAAAGGCGATACACCAATCACACTACACAAGACTGCCCATACAACAAACAAGCCGTTAGACAAAATTATCCTCAGCCATATCCACAACCAAGAAAGTACTCTAATCAGTACCCACAACAACAGTATGCTAGACCTCAACAAACGTATCAACCACCCTACCAAGGGCAACAAAGACCGCAACCAGTCCTAGTGCAGCAACCCCCTACCCCCACCAACGTGATTCCAGTGAAGTATGCAGCGGCAGAAGAAAATCTGAATAGAGCTTTAGTGCCAGTAACAACCTCGCTTTCAGAAAGTGATCCAAGTGATCATAGTTTTGACTCCACCGATGTTGAGAGCCCCCAGGCCTACTACATGCAATCACCGGAGCATAGTGAGTCATATTATTATGAAGAACCGAATGAATCTATTGGGGAGCCAGAATACACAAACGTCATGTATGCCAACCCCAACTCGAGATCCCAACCTAGGCCGATGAGACCTCCATTTCCTAGAGGGCCATGCTATCGTTGTCAGGGAGATCATCTCATTCGTGATTGCCCTCTACATGCACCGACACAAACCCAATCTATGACAATTCAAGGATTTTGTCTCGATTGTGGAAAGGAGCATTTGTTACGAGAGTGTCCCAAGAACCCCGCCAATATACCAAAAATTGCTCCTATCAATGTTATTGGCTTAGTGGTAGGCTCCACAGGAAGTGTGACTTCCACAGCCCCAGTTCAAGTCATCACGAGAGCCCAGACACTTAAGCAAAACCAAGACTTAGGCCAGGAAAAGAATGCGGAGGTTAGCGAGACTGAGAGCCAGAATAAGAAGAGGACAAGAGCTTGGAGAGATAGTCGTGAACGTATGAAAAGGCAATGGGCAAGAAAGATGAGCGAACTTGAGGAAAGCCTACGAGAAACCAAAGCCAAAATCATAGAAATCACATCTCAAACGCACTCTCACACATCCCCGCCACTACCATCCCCTTCACCCTCCATTCCTCCGCCCACCAATCCACCACACGTAACCCAACCACCACCCCGAGTAGGATCAGTCTTAACCGATCCCACTCCTGAAGATCTAGACATGATGCTTAAAGCATATCATGAGAAATGTTACCCTAGAGCTGACCTAGAGCTTGAACGAACTAAGTTGTGTGCCAAGATGGTGGAATTGGCTCAAGCCATGTTTGAGACCAGTCACCTTTTCACTTGCTCTAGCCCCACTAGAACACCATTGCATTTTGATGGTCTATTAGACAAATTGGAGATGTTAATTGCCAAGTCTGGAAAAGGAGCCAACTCCCAGGCTAAGGAGAAGGCAAGTGATAGAATAAGCATTCCTCCCAAGGAAGCTTATGTGCCTAACTCCACTGAACCAGACACCTCTTCTTCTATAAATAGGTTCACACCAGAATTCCTACGAGAGATTCAAGAAGACAATGGGCTAAAGAAAGTGAAGCTCCTCCCCCCATTGAACTTGTGGATGACACACACGATCAATTCCCACAAGACCTTCCCTCCATTTATGGAGAGCAGGAGAGTGCCCAATCTCAAGAGAGATTTGACTTCGAGTCCAATTCCTTACAGGAGCTACCCCATTTCACAGGTCCATGGGAAGCTAAGTCTACTTGTATGAGAGCACCGACCGTCATGGTAAGAAACGAAGATTCAGTCATACCTAGGAACACGGAGGTAGTGAAGAACACCAAGGTGCAGTGCAATCTCACTTTGGAAGAGCTGCTTAAGGTTAGACCAGAAGTGTGGAAACATGTAGCCAATCAAGTGCCCGAAGTAGCAAAACCGCATTCCCAGGTAGGATCTCAAAGAACAGTGCCAGAAATACCCTTGGACAAGATAGGAGACATGAGCGAGGGAGAAGAAGGAAACACCTATCTCCCCATCACTCATCAGGGCTACACGACCAAGGCCATTTTGGACTCAGGTGCAGGAGTTGCAATTGCTACCACTTCCTTATGGAAACGTTGGGGCAAGCCAGCACTCAGGCCAAGGAGAATGAAATTGCAGATGGCTGACGGTCACATAGAAAGACCCTTAGGACTACTAGAGGGGATAACTCTCACTACTTGTGGTGTAGAGTTTGAGCACACATTTGCTATCTGTGACTTCAGCAAAAATCAAGCCTATGAGATGATTTTGGGAAGACCCTTCTTGAGGCAGTTGCAAGTGGTACAAGATTGGGGGACCACTTCTTTGTATTTGCAACACTTGGGAGTCACTACCAAAGTGAATCTCAAAGATTTCTCTCGTAGAGATGTGCCCCCTATTCAATGGAACCCTGTCCATAGAGCTAAAGATGATACTGAGTCCGTGCACTCCATAGGATCAGAATCCTCATGGATGCATGAAGACACTCATTTGTGGATGTGTAAAGTGGCAGTAGAAGAAGAGAAGAGGGAAAAAGCTAGAGAGGTAGGTGCAAAAGAAACACATAGATCAATTCAAGACCCAACCTATGCACCTGTAGTCTTTCCTAACGAAGAATTTGAACCCCACGGCTGGGCAGAAATCCTAGCAACAATGGATGTAGCCATCAATGAAGAACAATGGACACCTCACTGTGATGAAGATGGCTATGACATTTCAGTCTTCTCCATAGAGCCAATCATGGGAGAGGTAGTGTTAGAAGAGTGTGAACCTAGCCCTGATGCATTTGAGGATGCAAGTGACTTCGATCTAGAGTCAATCATTATGGACCCACCTTTTGCATCAGATGAAGAATACTTCTATGAAGTAGAATTTCAACCCCAGAGGCACGGAGAGCCTACAAATGATGTAAGGCTAGCCACACATGTAACCCCTAAGGAAGAAGGAAAAAAAAGGAAGAAGAAAGAAGTCACACAAGAAGAGGAGGAATCTTTGTTTGAGGTCCCGAAAAATTTTAAGAAATATGAGATAGATGATAGAAGAGTCATGATAAGGATGCCTAAACGAGAGGCACAATCAGGAAAGGCCTATGATAACAAAGAAACCACAAAAAAAATAGTGGTAGCCCTAGAAGAAGGAGAGGAGAGATGCACTTACATAGGACATGACCTAACAGAGGAAGAAGAGCATGCATTAATAGCCTTGCTAAGAGAATACAGAGATGTATTCGCTTGGAGTTACAAGGATTTGAAAGGTGTGGACCCTGACATATGCTCACACACTATCCCCATGACCTCAGATGCCAAGCCTTCTAAGCAAAAGCCATACACATATAATGATAACTATGCCGCTAAGATCAAAGAGGAGATAGATAGACTGGTTGAAGCTGGATTCATCTATGAAATTGAGCACACTGAATGGGTGTCCCCCATCGTAGTGGTGCGCAAAAAGAATGGTAAGTTACGCGTATGCATTAACTTGAAGAAGGTTAACGCAGCCACTATCAGAGATAGTTATCCGCTTCCTATCACTGAGCATCTATTAGAAAGGGTAGCAGGCAAGGAAGTATACAACTTCTTGGATGGGTTCTCTGGTTACAATCAAGTAGCCATTGCATCAGAAGATCAGCATAAGACGGCTTTTGCCACAGAGTGGGGCATATTCGCTTTTAGGGTAATGCCCTTTGGTCTCACCAATGCACCCGCTACCTTCTAGAGGCTGATGTGCCATGTATTTAAATAGTTCTTGAGGAAGAACTTAGAAGTCTATGTTGATGATCTTTGTACTCATTCCAACATTAGACAAACCCATATTCTTGAACTCAGACAAATTTTTGACAAATGTAGAGAATATCAAGTCTGCCTGAACCGAGAAAAGTGTGTTTTTATGGTCAGGCAAGGCAAGATTCTAGGACACATAGTGTCAAAGAATGGCATATCCACTGACGAAGAGAAAGTGAGAGCCATAGCCGAATTACCTAGGCCAAAGAATGTCAAGGAAGTACAAGCTTTCATGGGGCATTGTGGTTATTACCGACGGTTTATACACATGTATGCCATCATTGCAAAGCCTCTGTATGGACTTTTGACTAACTTTGAGTGGACTAATGAATGTGAGAATTCCTTCAATGAGTTTAAACGGCGATTATGTTCAGCACCAATCTTGACCACACCAGATTGGAATAAGCCTTTCCATGTTCATGTAGATGCATTCAATTATGCCATTGGGTGTGTACTTGCGCAGCCTACCGGTGAAGGTAATATGGACCTTCCAATTGCCTATGCTAGTAGACAACTAAATGCAGCTGAACGGAATTATACCACGACTAAGAGAGAAGGACTAGGCATGGTATATGCAGTTAAAAAGTTTAGACATTACTTGCTTGCAAATAAGTTTAAATTTTTTACTGACCAGCAGGCACTACTATATCTTGTGAACAAGCCCTGCAATACAGGAAGATTAGTAAGATGGTTTCTCTTGCTAATGGAATATGATTTCGAGGTTGTGGTAAGGAAAGGGAAGACTCACTTGAGAGCAGACCATCTCTCTAGGCTCACATCTGGAGAAGCCCCACAAGGAGTATCAGATGACCTTCCTGATGCTTACCTGTTTAATTTGGAAGTGGTACCTCAATGGGCTAAGCCACTAGTGCCAGTGTTGACATACGGGCCTAATGACCCTGTCATAAGCACTAAAGATAGGGAGGTAGTAAAGGCTCAAATGTACCACATCATGGCAGGGAGTATGTACAAGCATACCGATCTAGGCATCCTAGCTTGTTGTGTGGAAGAAGATGAGTGCGCGAAATGGCTGCAATTAGCACATGTAGGTGCATTAGAGCAACACTACTCAAAGCAACGCATTCTACAGACACTAAGGAGACTCGGAGTGCATTGGCCGACTATGGAAGCTGATGTCCAAAAGCTATGCAAGGCATGCCCAATCTGTTGCACTAAACCACCTGTGGAACATGCCACTCTTTATCAAGTGTCCATAGTGCCAGATTGGAGTGAACCACTAGTATCCTTCCTGAGGACGAAAACATTCCCTCCAGACATGACTCTAGCTAGGAAAAGGAGTTTAGAACAAGAAGCCCTGGATTACTCACTCATTGGTGATAATCTATACAAGCGTGGTAAAGATGGTTACCTGAGACTATGCGTCCATGAGAGTGAATATCTCAAGATCTTAGAAACTGCTCACCAAGGTGTAGCAAGAGGACACTTTGGACCAGATCGGGTTATCAAGGCAATACTATTTGCGGGCTTCTGGTGGCCGACCCTTCACATGGATGCACATACCTATGTGAAATGGTGTGATGTTTGTCAGAGAACTCAGTATCCTATACACAAGGATGAGATGCCACTGAAACCTATGATGTGTGGACGTGCATTCTCTAAGTGGGGAATAGACTTCGTAGGTCCTATTAATCCCCCAGCTAAAGGTTCACATGCTGAATACATCATTGTTGCCACAGACTATCTAACAAAGTGGGTAGAGGTAAAAGCTACGACAAAGAACGATGCTCAAACAACTGCTAAGTTCCTATTTGAGAGTGTGTTCACAAGATACGGGCTACCTATAGAGCTGGTAAGTGATAGAGGCACTCACTTCTTGAATGAAGTTATTGAAAATCTTCTTCAAGAGTTCTTGGTGATACACAAGAAGTCTGCCCCCTATCACCCACAAGCTAATGGCCAGGCCGAAAGCACAAACAAGATTCTATGCAATGTGCTTACCAAATTGGTGAATAATAAACACTCTGATTGGGACAAATAGCTACACCATGCTGTTTGGGCATACCGAGTGGCCTATAAAACGGCACTCCAAGCCATGCCCTTTCAGATGGTTTTCGGCCAGAATGCAGTGCTACCATTGGATTTTTTTATACCAATCTTGAAAGTAGCACAAGAGCATGATTGGTATCAGGCCATGAGTTGTCCTCTAGAATCTTCGATCTTGAACGATTAGGTGAAACACGATTGAGGGCTGCGGCAGGAATTTATGCAACCAAGAAGATGCAAAAGGCATATTTCAATGCACACGTGAAGGATAAGGGCTTGAAAGCAGGAGACCTAGTCCTAGTCTACACCTTGAAGCAACATGCACGGAAGTTAGAAAAGAGAGGTTATGGGCCAATGATTATCAATAGGATCTCCACAAGTGGAGCAGTTCAACTAGCCACTCTAGAGGGTGATATTCTACCAAGTTACATAAGTGGATGCAGAGTCAAGCTATATCAAGAACCCGTGACTGAAGAGATGCTAAATCGACTCAACACTGCCAACAAACGTAAAGAAGAAGAGAAACGAATTCGAGAAGAAGCACAGGCAGAAGCTTTAGAACGCATCCGACGAATGAAATTGAGGAGACAAGGTAGAGACCAACCTATGCCTGACACTCAAGAATCTCTAGGCTATCCCATGGCCATGTGCGCGGCTTCAGGTGGACATTCCCATAGAATAATCGACCGACCGCCTTTTGTAATCCTAGAAGTAGGACAAGGAGAGAGTGTAAGAACAGTGAGAGCTTTAATTGACTCAGGGGCAGCCACTAGTGCAGTTCGACTTTCTTACTGCCAAGAGCTTCAATTACAAATCAATCCTATAGAGGCATATCTCATAGGATTGGGGGGTGTGGAAACCCCTTGCATTGGCGAGGTGGAACTTCCCCTCTACATTCAAGAGGTGCTAATGGCAGTCAAAGTGCTAGTGTGTGAAGACGAGGATCTTACCGAACCTCTTGTCCTGGGCCAAGACTAGATCTATGATCATGCAGTCAGGCTCAACCTAAGAAGTGGACTTCTTCAGGCATGGGTAGGCCAAAACCACATAACGATTGAATTAGAAAATCAAGCACATAGGCCACTAGAAGAGGCACCGAGTCCTGGTCCTTCCAGGAGTCCACCTGCAGTGAACCATGCTACTCTTGACCAAAGTTCTATGGTGCGAAAGATTGTCACTCATGATGAAGGTACAGAAGTCAACGAGGAGTTCCCTTCTTTTCCAAAGAGAATTTGAGAAAAGCAAGCCGGAAAATACATGATACAGAGGAGCCCGAGGACCAAGAAGAATGAACACCAACCGGTACAATACAGAATACCCCATGGCATGAAGCAGATCTGGGTACGCAAAGGTGAACAACCCTCGGCTTTGGAGACAGGATTCCAAAGAAGCACCAAGCAAGCTACAATGTCGAGGACTACAACGAAGGAGTACCCTAGGCATCAATCTAGACAAACCATTTCTATTTGGGTTCCAAAGCAGTCAATGAAGGCTATCCCAAAGGCTAGACAAATATGGGTGCCCAAGACCTGCTTACCAGCTCAAATAACTTCACCTCCAATCACTAGATCAAACCAACACTCACGAGTCCTATTGGCTCCCATCCAAAGGCAAACATCTACACTCCACACCACCACATTCTCGGTCACACCTCAGAATGTTTGGAAATGGGTACCCAAAAGGCCCCAAACCCAACACACTCCAGTCCGCAAACCTTCATACATCATCGCCAATAAAAGCAACGATTCCAGCATCAAAGTTTGGAGACCTAAACCCCATATCAAACCCCCTAACCCACCTCTGTAAATCCTTTCCCTCTGATGTAGGTGCATTCTGAGAACATTGCACAACCAAAGTATGCATCTAGAGTGAACCCTAACCTACTAACCCACTTGTACACACATCACGAACACTTCACCCACTAACCTCTAACCACTCGGAATGTCATGTTGGTATTGTGGAGGGAACACCATAACATCCTGTTTCCAATGCAATGCTAATGTGCCTCTCTCTTCTTCTAGCAGATAAGCATCAGCAACTACAAGCACTCTCATGGCAGAAGCAACAGGTCCGAGCTCACAGGCAGGAATAATTACTGCAGGAATTGATGTGGATAGTCTACCTGTTGATGTGCCACCAACTGAACGACCTGTGGAGCTGCAACACCTTCAGCAGATCTCGGTACCGGATCCACCCACAAGGATCACACAAAGAGTCCATGCCAATTCTCATTGGTTCAATGGCATGCCATGCCCATTAGGAGAGGCCAAGTATATATGGGAGTCTAAGTGCGAGTATGACAGATCTTGGGTCAGATTCCAATTCTTCTCCAAGGAGTTTGAGACTCTACAGAACACACAGGATCTTCAGACCATATGGCAACGTGCAGGGCTAGCTGAGTACTTTGAAGCACCATTACCCAAACCAGACCTCCTCCGATGCTACTATCTGGTCTCAACATTACAGGCTAATGCAGAAAAGGACAAACCAGGATCGTTTGTTCTTCCTTCCTTGCTGGGCAACAACGAGTTAAAGAGGTTTGAACTTACCTTGGAGTTGGTGAGCTCTGCTTTGAATATGCACGGCACACATGTACCTTCTGAGAAGGATGCTCTCGTTCCTACTAACATGAAGGATAGGAAACTACTGAAGCTTAAAGACATGGCAGCACTCACACCAAACGTGTCCATCCCTCTCCGTATGTGCATGCAACATTTTGCTTTCCCCGGTCAAGACCGCTTCACACATCCGCACAAAAGAATTTGGTTCGCTCTCTACTTAGCGGAGACAGGTGCGTTACCAATTAAGCTTCCTGTATGGATTATACAGCAGTTGTATGAAGCAAATAAAAGGTCTTCTAGGAAATTAGTGGTGAACGGTTGCTGTGCAATCACACGCATTATCTAGCGGTGCTTAGCATACGATGTACCCATTGAACGTGCCTTAACTTGGGCACAATTACAAATGTTTAAGAAGCTCAAGACGTCCACACATCAATCCAAGCGCATGAGGGGTTTGATCCCTTGTGTCCAGACACGTGAAGTTCTGACTACTCCTGAAGTATCGCCACGAGGGGAGGCCACTATACCTCCCTTTACCATTAGAATACCCAGGTCTGGATCTGAAACTACAACACAAGCTACCCCTTCGGCTCCCCCTGCTCCATCTGAATTTGAATTTGCTACAACTGGAGATGCTGAAGGGATGGGTCCCCTTGACTTCGAAGCATTCTTACAAAGTACACAACTATATGATCTAAAGTTTTATTCAGATACAGAAGAACATGGCATGCCTTCACATTGAAGGAGAAAATCCACAGAAGGTCGCCATGTACATTGGGGTGACGATCAGCAAGGTCAACAACAAGGACATCTAGAAGAAGAAGGAGCAGATGAAGAGGAGTCCACTGAAGCCCGCAGGTATACAACAGAACTCCGAAGGCTGTATCAAATCATGGAACGAGTGCGATCGCAACAACTGCTCACCGAACAGAGCAGTAGGGTACTCATGACTGAGCTGTTGGAAGAAGCAGGAGTTGACTCAGAATATAGTGAAGGTCTCTTATTAATGGCAGAAACATATGGGGTAGTAGAAGCAGTTCGGACCGCCATTAGGAGGTCTCCAGTTCAATATGATCCACAAAGATTCCAAACACGACCACGGTTAGGTAAAAACATCCAGATCCCCATTAGAACGGCAGAAGGGCCGATTATTACATCCGAACCCATTGAGACAACCTCCCAAGCAGCAGAAACCGCTAGCCAAGAGCATACAATCATCCATGAAGAGTCAACTGAGCCACTACCACCCACACCCCCACCATCGCCTCCTAGAATAGAAGCCGTGGAGATCACGTCGACCACTCAACCCACCGAACAAACCTTCATCTTTCGTACTCCCACCTCTAGTTCAACCCTATTCTCCACCTTTGAAAACCCAATCTATGAAGCAACCACCATCACTACACAATCCACCGAATCGCTCATAGAGCCTGCCCTAGGACAACCATCCCCCATACCCTCAGCCATAGGTCATCCTGACTCTAGATCTATATTCTTGGGTTCCCTACTACCACGCCACCTTTCATGACCTCCCCGCCTCTACGACCTCAACCACCAACCCCCATCTCTCCACTTCTCCAATCCTCCATGCCTTCCTTGCTAGAACTTTTCAACCCAGGTCTCAACCATTCCCTTTATTTTCAGCTCCCAACCCCACTTCTCATCTATTTACCACTTTCACACACACACCACCTACCATTCCAATGTACATGGTAGACCCCACACTCGCATCCACTCCTGAAAGTATGGACATTTCACCACCCACGACACCTCCCCCACCCCCCGCAGTTCCACTTTCTCCCATTCCCCCCCCCCCACCAATTTCATCGACACACACATCTCCATTAGACACATCATTCACTCTTCCCCTTCCCCAATACCCTCCCCATGCATCCTCCATTGTACAAACCACAACATCATCCATAGGAAATGCATTGGACACCATGCTCACATGTATATCACAGTTAAGGACAGAGTACAATGAGCTCCAGCAACAGAATGAACGCCTGCAAGAGCACTCGGAGCTACTACAACACCGCCTTGCTGCACTAGAAGAGGAAAATGCTCGCCTCCATACACAATTCCAAACTCTATAAGAGGCTCATAGCATATTGGAGGTACAGTTACAGAACACAGATCAGGAAGCAATACAAGTGGTAGAAGGTCATCTACGGACACAGCTAGAACGCAATTCAAAGCTTCAGCGAAATATGGCCCTACTCAAGCGACATCTTGCTGCCGCTCATGAAGAGAATCGACGCCTACAACTACAAAATCAGGAAAACCTAGAAGCAGCTATCGAAAGCATACTTGGGGCACCCATCAGTCCCTCAAAATTTCAAGCTGTGACCCCTGATAATATCAAGATAAGCTTGGAAGACTATGCCACCCTACTTGAAGCCCATGACCAGTTGTCAGAGGAACTAGGTCAACTGAAGCAGAAACACCAAAAAGAAACAACAGCTGCCTCTCAAACCACCTCCTCCGCGGCTTCACTTCTCACAGACTCAGAGGCCTTAAAAGATCTCCAGAAATAGGTCACCGAATTGCAAGCACGTCTACTACAATATGAGAGACCACCTTCCCCTCCAGAGGCTCCCACCGATGAAGAAATAGTACAAATTCCTGTGGAACAAACATTTGAAGAAGAATACGACCCACAACCCTTCCCAGGAGGTCAACAAACGGAAGAAGGTCAAGACACATTTGAAGCACCACGACCCCCATGGCTACGACAAGTGGAGGAAATCAGGAGTTCACATGAAGAGCGAACTGTCGTGCAAAATCAGGCTATGAGAGTCATAGAGGAGACTATATTACAATCCAATTAATTCAAAAACCTATCATCGAGATGCCTTATCCTCTCATCCGAACTCCAATACAGGCCTTACTATATCATTTTAGCAGATTATAACGCAGAAATACAGAGAGTCACAGGGAAGATACCTTCCTTCGCAACCCAATTTCAACCCGAAGACCTTCCTCCAGAGGTGCAAAAAGGCAAGATCCGTCAACCAACATGGCGGCAGAAACTTCTTGAAACCTATCCTGAAATGCTCCACACCTGGAACAATGCGCCATTACATCTCCTCTATAATCCATGCTATGGCCCTGTTCCACGACGCCGCTCATGGAAAGCATTCAACATAAAGGTCCAGAATAACGCACAATGCAAGGAATGGCTCAATTATCCATACATTGCGCCACCATAGGGACCACCGTCAGTAGCGTGCATGATGGGAACAATTCGACATTGGATGCCACGATTGAAGCCCATGCCAGATGTGGCGGCCCAAATGATGCTTAAGATTCTGGATATGATGCAGGTAGTCCTCAAAACCTTTCGAAATGCGGCAGCCCCACAGATACGGCTACCGGGGTTCACTAATGGAAACTACGATTTAGTGTACGACATGAGCACCACCCCCAACATTAGGGTAGCATATGCCTGGCATGCACGCATCAAATACCTCCCTGCATGCTATAAACAGACATTCAAAGAAATGTTCCGATCCTGATTTTGGGAGTACCACTCAGAAGTGTTTGCACCTAAGCCAACACAAGTGCTCCAACTCTTTGCTTGTGAACAAGCCATGTACTCTGAGTACTACACCACACTGCAACCAGAGGTCCCCGGTGCAATAAATTGGGATGCATTGGAAGCTGATCTAGCAAGAGGCTTAAGGATAGGAGAACATGAACTTTCCACCAATGTCATCCAATACTATATCGACCACCCGATAGAACAGAGGTCTGTCAGGGGCGACAGACGCTAGGAAGGGGGGAGTGTTGGCATACAGGTCATATGAAGAGCATACAGGTACAATAGAGCAATCATGCACAATACGGCAACAAGGCCTAATCATTTTTTCCAAGGACCATTCACAACTCAAGTGATTTTAATCACTACACAAACATTGTAAATTCCGTTTTTGGTAGAATAGACTCCATTTTGTTCAAGCCGAGGAGTCCTCGATCTTGAGGAGTATTAGAATTAGCGATATACCAATTTTCATAATTTTTAGACTTCGTTTGAGCCCTCAAATAGGCTCTAGAACCTAATTTTTAACTAGGCCAGACACTAGGTCTGGACAAGGCCAAAGCTAGTGAGAAAACTATAAAAAGAGCTAGAGAGCTCATTTTTGGGTTAGATTGTTTGTGAATTGAGCTTATGTAAGAGACTTTTTGACTAATGCAAAGAACTCCATTGTTCCTCTCCTTGTTCTTGCCTTGTGTGCGCGTGTGTGTGTATGTGTGTGCATGCTTGTGTGCTTCTCACTCACACACTTGTGCCTTCACTTGCTCATAGTCTTCATACTAGTCCTCACGTCTCCACGGATTGACAATTATGAGGTGAATCTTCTCACGTTGGTACTCACCATTGTGCTAAAGTGACACACACTTACACTATAACATATATCTACTCTTGTTAATGTGGCATAGTTCAAACTGCCCACAAGGCTTTGATAACCTATGATATCGTCTATGAGTTCACCTTCATGTGAGCTCAATTTGTGATTAGCTTCCATTGGAGTACCTACAATCTTACAATATTGCACCTTGAACTTTGTCAACATGTCTTTAATATACATTCTTTGAGTGAGGAATAGACCATGATCTCTATAAACTACTTCCAATCCTAGGAAGTATGTAAGTGAATCTAGGTCACTTATCTTGAACTCCTCTCTCATCTAATCCTTGATATTCTTCATTCCATCTGCATTATTTCCTGTAAGTATAATATCATACACATACACACATAAGTAGTTGACTTCAAGATTACTCTTTTTTATGAAGAGTGATGGATCTGCCTTGCTAGATTGAAATCCTTTATCGTACAAAAATGAAACAAGCCTGTGATTCCAAGCTCTTGGAGCTTGTTCGAGTCCATACATAGCTTTATTAAGTTTACACACATAATCAGAATGAACTTGATCCTCAAAACCAGGTGGTTGTGCCATATACACTTCTTCTATTATGCATTTTTTACATCCAATTGAAGTATCTTCCAATTCTTGGAAGAAGCAATACTAACTATTACTCTAATTGTAGGCCTCTTTGCCACATGAGAGAAAGTTTCTTCGTAATCAATTCCTTGAGTTTGTGCAAAGCCCTTTGCCACAAGCCTTGCCTTATACCTATTAATGGTACCATCGAAATTCTTCTTTAGTTTGTAAATCCATCTTGAACCTATTACTTTCATTAATGAAGTCTTGGGAACCAATTCCCAAGTGTTGTTTTCCTCAAGTGCTTCAATTTCCTCTTCCATTGCATGCTTCCACTCTGATTTTTCCTTGGCTTCCTCAAATGTTGAGGGTTCCTCTTGATTTATGTTCTGTGCTAGATAGATTGAATGTTTAGTAACTAGCAAAGTATCAAAACCATACCTCTCTGGTTTTCTTTTCTCCCTGATGGACCTTCTTAGGCCATGGTGTGATGATTCTGCCTCTTGTCCAAGCTCCTGCACTTTAGCTTTACCTTTAGACTTCCATATTTTGAGTCTTTCAATCTGAGATGCTTCATCATCTTCTGAGGTATCTTGCTCTTCAATTTTAGTAGGGACAAGTTTTGGAAAATCTTCTTCAAGATCATAAGGTAACTTGATCTTCCTACATGAGTCTTCATACCAAGAACTATTCTCATCAAACACTACATCTATACTCACCAAGAAACCTTTTTTTGTTGGGTTGTATAATCTATAGCCTTTTTGGTTGTTGTCATATCCAATGAACACACATCTTTTTGCTTTTGGATCCATCTTCCCTCTAACCTGTGAAGGAACATGAGCATAAGCAATACATCCAAAAATCTTAGAGTGATCCAAGCTTGGTCTTCTTCCATTCCAAGCCTCATATGGTGTCATGCCATCAAGTGACTTTGAAGGTAATATGTTAATCAAATAGGTGGTTGTGGATACATCCTCGGCCCATAAATAATTAGGTAAGTGTTTTTCATTTAGCATAGACCTTGTAGCTTCAACAATTGTCCTATTTCTTCTTTTTGCCACTCCATTTTGCTCTTGAGTGTATCTTGTAGTAACTTCTCTTTTGATTCCCCTCTCTTGAAGGAAAGAATCAAATTCATGGGAGAAGTATTCTCCCCCTCAATCTGGCCTTAGCCTTTTTAGTGTTTTACCTGTCTTGTTCTCCATAAGAGCTAAATACCTTTTGAAGCATGAAAAGACTTCATCCTTGTGCTCCATAAAGTATAGGATAGTCCATCTACTGTGATCATCAATAAAGGAAACATAGTACCTTGATCAAGATATTGAAGCATCCTTGCTAGGTCCCCATACATCTCTGTGAACCAATTCTAGGAGGTCTTCATGTATATATCCTTTCATCATGAATGGTAACCTCTAAGACTTTCCAAATTGACATGCACTACACTTATAAATTATGTGTTGCTTTGAAAAATTAGGAACTCCAAGTTCACTTTGGTCCCTGCAAATTTGTTTTAATGATCTTTCACCAATATGTGCTAACCTCTTGTGCCATGCTTCCAATTTTGTGAGTGTCTGACTACCATAATTAAAGAGAGCAATGTTCCTTGTGTCTTTTAATTCAAATGTGAATAATTAACTTGTCTTTTCACCCTTTCCAATCATCTTGAATCCTTGACTTGGATCTTCAACAAATGCTCCTCCTTTTGTGAACCTGACTTGTAAGCCTTTCTCCACAATCCGCCCTACACTAATCAAGTTCTTTGTCATGGTAGGGAAATAGAGCACCTAAGTAGGTTGATATTTCCATCAAGTGCTTTCACATTTCCTATCTTCTCCACAAGGTGCCTTGTATCATCACATGTTTGCACTCACGCAACACTTTCTCACACTATCATTATAAGATTCATAATTAGCACACAATCCCATGAAGCATGGATCATATCTCATTCAAGATAACCTTTAGAAAATACATTTGTATGTGGTACTCACAAAAATAAGAGTATTTATCCTTCATGTTTCCCAAAAAGAAGGGTTTCATTATCTAAAACTTCTCTAACCACATCTCACAGTCTAATTCTTTTGACTCTTACTTTCACAATAGTTACATAGATTCACTTCAAGATTATCACAATACTTCCTCTTTATGTATCCATCAACTTATCTATCTATCCCACTATTTATCTATTTATCAATCTATTTTCCAATCCACTCATCCATCCATTTAGTCACTTATTACTCTACAAAAAAGAAATAAATCCATATCAAATAAGATATAAATTTCAAAAAATGTATATTCTAAAACATATAAAACTATTTTGAATGGATCTCTTAAAGTTTTTAAATCTATTGATATGTGTATCTATGTATGTATCTATCTATATTCTATATGTATGTATCTATTTCTTAAATTCATATATCTATTATTCCATTCATATATGCACATACTATTGTGAAGTAAAAATCAATGTTATAAGTTATAAAATCACAATAGATCAATGTTATTAATAAAAAAATCACAATATTTTTTAAATCACAACCATACACACAAACCTACACATACTATTGGAAACTAAGAACTGACAATGAGTCAGAAAATCACAATAGTCTTTAAATCACACACATAAACATTGAACTGCCTATAGTATTATGATTCATAAGTATAAATCAATTCTATGAGTTAAACAATCAAAATATTTTTTAACTCACAATCATACAAAAAAACCTACATATATTATTTTGAAGTTACACTCAAGGCTATGAATACAATCAGAATAGTTTTTAAATCACAATCATACACACAAACTTACATCCTACATAGCAAATTTTGAGGTAAGAATCAATGTTAATTTTCAAACTTAAATCACAATCATACCCATGCATATACACACACATACACCTACAATTGTGAAGTAAGAATCAATGCTGAGTTAGACAATCATAATAGTTTTTAAGTCACAATCATACACATACATACACACACATACATACACACACATACACATATTAATTTTAAGTAAGAATCCATGCTCATTTAGACAATCACAATAGTTTTTAGATCACAATCATACACATACACACACATGCACATATTATTTTTGAAGTAAAAATCAATGACGAGTCAGACAATCATAATAGCTTTTAAATCAAATTCATACACATACCTACACATGCATATACATACTATTGTGAAGTAAGAGTTAATGTTTGGTTAGACAATCATAATATTTTTTAAATCACAATCATATACATAAATACACCCACACATACACATACTACTGTGAAGTAAGAATCAATGTTGATCAAAAGATCAAAATATTTTTTAAATCACAATCATACACACATACACATATTATTGTGAAGTAAGAATCAATGTTGAGTCAAACAATCACAATAGTTTTTAAATTACAATAATACACATACACACACATACACATAGTATTGTGAAGTAAGAATCCATAAAGAGTTATACAATCACAATAGTTTGTGAATCATAATCATACATACATACACACACATACATGTACTATTGTGAAGTAGGAATCAATATTGAGTTAAACAATCACAATAGTTTTAAACCAAAATCATATATGCACATACACATAGTATTGTGAACTAACAATCAATATTGAGTCAAATACAATACTTTTTACAAAACAATCACACACAGGTAAAAGCATGTTAATGTGAACACTTTTTAGGAGCATTTATCGCTTTTAAGCCCATCACTTTTTAGCTATTTTAAAAGCGTTTTAGATAGCAAAAAAATAAATTCATAAAATTTCAATTTGCTAGACGTACGATCACTACTCATGTGGTGGCCCGCTGGGTATCATGGCTGAAACATCGATAGTAAATGTCATTATTCCTCACGTACTCCACAAGGTGGCGAGTCTATGGAGTCTACACTAGTGGAGCACAAAAGGTCCGAACGACTTCGTCAGTCACGAGAGAAAGCTACCATCAACGAAGTTGTTCCATCAGACGACGAAGGTGAAACACAATCTCTGGGAACGAGTATGAGTAGGTATGGGCTCTAGCATCCATGCATGCAACATTTAGGTGCTCGCATGGCTAGGAGTAATTTCTATGGTTCTAATGTAAGAGCCATAATTTTCGGTAGAGGAGAGGCACCGTCCATTAAGAGTCCATCATTGAAGTGGAAGCAATGGACCAGGTAAGCTCCAAATCTGATATCAATCGGTGTGTCTAATGTTGTGTAATTTAATAGGCTAGTTTTACAACCAATTAAATGGCAAGTAGCACCTGATAGCCTATGGGAGTAGATAAGTTCATCTTCTGCAGGAAACATCTTGGAATCATTCAAATCAAGTAACATTTGTGTCACATTCTAGTACTCTAGCTACAGGGGAGTGTTGAAGCGGCTTAACTACGATTACGTGGATGTGCCACATATGAACCATGTGGCCAAATGCCATGTCCCGAAAATAATGGCTTAACAACCGTGGCTCACTCATGTGTTGCATGATGTAACATTAGCATGTATGTAACTACTATATTGAATCATTAATACATACAGAAGTTGTTGCATGTATCTCTGTGTTATCTGGGGGCCTGTGTCGGACCCTTCTTTTCTGCATCCGCGAACCAAAAAGATATAGGGACTCTACACTTAATCTTTGGTGCTACGACTAGAGTAATGGGCATGCATTTATGAAACAATTTGCCTTGTTGATGCAGGTGGATATATCCAACATATCCAAAAGTGTTAGACCACTGCGTATTTTGCCAGAAAAAAGAGGATTTCCACACTGTTTATGGCCTGTCTATCGTTGGTGTAGATCCAGGTACTATATTAGAAAAATTGGTTAGTGAGGCAGATTGGCTGTCTGTCTTCAAGGTAACTCGACTCAAGGGGAAGATGAAAGTTAAATATATCAGGCAAGATTTATATGACACACTGATGGTGTTCCATCAGAAATTCTACCAGGAGGTACCAACAAACTACAAATTTTCTGTACAATTCGCTAGAGCCTTTGCATTTGAAAATTGTACCACTGCTTAAACATCAAAAAATCTAGCTATGTACCAAGTGGGATGGGTTGTAGCTGCAGAAGCTTCTATTGAAAGATGTAGGAAGATGGATACATTGCAGTCGAAGATGCAAATGTTTTACAATTGTTTGAATGATGATGCTTCACCACTTTTAGAGACTTTGGATGCGAACTTGTAGGAACAGAAAGAAGATGTTGAGTTAAATGCTCGACAAGGTATGACAGTTGCTGCCATAAGGCGAGTGGAGGGTACTACGATTATACGTACTTTGGAATTGTTAATTGATAGTGAACATAATAAGTTGGATAGGATCAAGATTGATTTGGATCAAGCCAAGCTATCAAAGGTTGCTGAGTCTAAGGTGGCTACAACAGTCATTGAGATGAGAAAAAAGTTACATGTATCCATAGATGAATTGAAATGTGATGTGGGAATGTCTCCTGAGAGGAGGATTCAGTTGGAGACACAAATTCAGATATATAATATTAATCTAGAGCTGTTAGGGGTTGAGCCAGATGAGAATGACAAGCTGCCTGAACTGGAGGTAATATTTAGCTTTATCGACATTGGTTGGAACATTTTTCTAAGGTTCAATACCGATCTTTTGGATTGTTACATACACAAGCTGAATATAAGTTGCATGAGATTCAGCTGAAGCGTGCAAATCAACATCTATCCTTTGTAAAGAACATGTTAAGCATGATGGATTCAAATCAATTGTCACCATTATTGCCATTACCTCCCCCAGAGTTACAATCAGCCCTCTTACCTCCATGTGCATAGCATGTGGTTTGAATATTGAGAAGAGGCTGAGTTTTATAGTGCACCTTATGCCATGCAACCATGCATATCACTATATTTTTTTTGTAGCACATTGTCGTGTGTTAGTCAACTGTTTAGGACCTGAATGTGGTGCCGAAATACCAGAACATGTGCGACAAACAATCTCTGGATTCTTTGATGGTGGATTCAACTTTCACAGAGGTAAGCTTATCGTGTTGATTAATATTAATAATATTACTTTTTATCCAGGCTATGGCTTCTTGGTTAGTTGTTTGTAAGTAGATATTACTAATTAGGTTGCTACTTGTTACCTATTACTAAGTAGCTGGTTCTTAGTTACTTGTTACTAAGTATCTATTACTAATTAGATTATTACTAGTTATTGAGTTGCTGATTCTTGGTAACTTGTTAGTATCTATTACTAATTAGCTTGTTACTAGTTAGCTATTACTAGGTTACTAAGTTATTACTAATTATCTTGTTAACAATTAGCTATTACTAAGTAGCTGGTTCCTAGTTAGCCGTTAGTAATTAGCTATTACTATTTAGCTTGTTACCAGTTTGTTATTACTAAGTAGCTAGTCCTTGGTTAGTTGTTTGTAATTAGCTATTACTAATTAGCTTGTTACCAGTTAGCTATTACAAAGTAGCTGGTTCTTAGTTAGTTGTTAGTAATCAACTATTACTACTAAGCTAGTTACTAATTAGCTATTACTAATAAGCTAGTTACTAATTAGCTATTACTAAGTATATGGTTATGGTTAGTTGTTTGTAACTAATTAGCGTGTTACTAGTAGATATTACTAAGTTGCTAACTTTGGGTTACTTGTTAGTAATTAGCTATTAATAATTAAATTGTTACCAATTAGCTATTACTAAGTAACTGGTCATTAGTTAGCTGTTAAAAATAGTTATTAATATATTAGTTTGTTACCAATTAGCTATTTATAATTAGCTATTACTAAGTAACTATTACTAAGTAGCTATTACTAAGTAGCTATAACTAAGTAGCTAATTCATCATAGCTATTACTAATTAGCTATTACTAAGTAGCTATTACTAAGTAGCTGGTTCTTAGTTAGCTTATTAGTAAGTTATTATTAATTATCTTGTTACTAATCACCTATTAGTAATTAGCTATTACGAATTAGCTACTACGAATTAATATTTAGTTTGTTAGTAATTAGCTATTACTAAGTAGCTATTACTAATTAGTTATTATGAATTAGCTATTACTAATTAGCTATTATGAATTAGCTATTATTAATTAGCTATTATTGATTAGCTTGTTACTAATTAGCTATTATTGATTGATTAGCTATTATTGATTAGCTATTACGAATTAGCTATTACAAATTAGCTATTACGAATTAGCCATTACTAATTAGCTATTACTAACTAGCTATTACTAATTAGCTATTACTAATTAAGTATTATTAATTTTCTATTACAAATTAGCCATTACTAATTAGCTTGTTACTAAGTGGCTATTACGAAGTGACTAGTTCCTGGTTAGTTGTTCGTAATTAGCTATTACTAATTAGCTCATTACTAATTAGCTATTACTAAGTAGTTGATTGTTCGCTAGTTGTTAGTAGTTAGCTATCACTAATTAGCTTGTTACTGATTCGTGATTATTAATTAGCTATTATTGATTAGCTATTACGAATTAGCTATTACGAATTAGCTATTAAGAATTAGCTATTATGAACTAACTATTACTAATTAGCTATTATTGATTAGCTATTACTAATTAGCTATTACTGATTAGCTATTACTGATTAGCTATTATGAATTCGCTATTATGAATTAGCTATTACAAATTAGCTATTATGAACTAGCTATAAATAAGTAGCTATTACTAATTAGCTATTACTGATTAGCTATTATTGATTAGCTATTAATAAGTAGCTATTATTAATTAGCTATTATTGATTAGTTATTAATGATTAGCTATTACAAATTAGCTATTACGAATTAGCTATTATTAATTAGCTATGGCAAATTAGCTATAATGAATTATCTATTACTAATTAGCTATTAATAATTAGCTATTACTAATTAGCTATTACTAATTAACTATTACTAATTAGCTATTACTAAGTAGCTATTACTAATTAGCTATTACTAATTAACTATTATTAATTCACTATTATGAATTAGCCATTACTAGTTAGCTTGTTACTAAGTAGCTATTACGAAGTAACTAGTTCTTGGTTAGTTGTTTGTAATTAGCTATTACTAATTAGCTTGTTACTAATAAGCTATTACTAAGTAGCTGATTGTTCGATAGTTGTTAATAGTTAGCTATTGTCAGGGGAGCACTGGATTGTGCTCTCTAACTACACTAGACAAGATTTCAAAAATACACTTCTGATTACAAGAACACCCATGAAGGGAAAATGATACAAGAATATATGATCGATACAAGACATCCCACAACCCGGGACCTATAGATATGGAAAACTCGACTAGAGATGATACAGGAGATCCCACAACCCGGGACCGTAGGTAGGAAACAAGATATCTCAATTACAATAACCCCCTTTAGGGATATGAACTAGATACAAGAAATAACTAGAAAGGATCTCGTACTACAAGATTACAACAGGACAAGAAAGGATGTCCATGATAAAAGACTAGACAAGACTAGAGCAACAGACAATACTAGAAGTTGAACTAGAACTTGAAAGTACTTACTTGGTGATCAGGATCCCTTGAGCTCCCAAGACTGGCATTGGCAAGAATGAGAATGAATGTGGCCAACCTCTCCTTTTATAGGTGTTCAAAGGCAGTGCTATATGGCGGTTACGATTTGATGATGTCATCATGATGTCATCGACTTGAAACAAGACCTCCTAGTGTCAGAATTCAACAAATAGATAGTCGATCTTAGGGTTTTGGCACGTTCCGGATGCAATGGCATCATTAGTTTCTCCAAAATCTAAGCCAATCATGAGATATGTGAAGTCACATGGAATCTGAGATTTAGGATGGTTTCCTTTGTGTCCATGGCATCACCTTCTTCTCAAGCGACGAGTTCCACGAGGAGCAGCCATGTTCTCTAACTTGGGTTTCATTGGATTCTCCTTATGGAATTCACGAACCTTGACTTTTGCTCTCTGAAGATTTTTTGTAAGTTCACAAGTACGATCATTGATGTCATATGCTTTCCAATGAATAAAGCATTCCAATCGTCCTCGCGAGATTCTTGAATCTAAGATATGATTAACTTGAAATTCTTCATGATCCTTAATCTTGAAAGGTGATGAGGGATTGGGTCTCCCTTGAGCTTCCTTAGCTTCATGACAAGATAGGTCCTTTGAGCTTTTAGTGGTGTGTTGTAGTGTTTCCAAGATCTTTGATGGAGTGCCTTGAGTAAACACACCTCCTTGATTGAACATGAATTCCTCCTTGTCCTTTATCTTCTTGTTATCTTCATAATTTGTATGCTCCATATCATTCACAATGACTTCTTGGCCTTCAAAGATTCTTGATTTGGATTCTTGAGGAATAGTGTCTTCATTATTCAAGACTTCTGACTCTTGGACTTGGATTTCTTTTAGCAATTGATTCTCACACTGAATTGCTTGATTGATAGCTTCATCTAAAGTTTTCAATTGAGATGTAGAGGATAAATAAACCTTTATTTCATCTCTGAGACCACTTTGAAATCGATTACTAGATAGTTTTCTTGATATGCGGATCCTTGAAATATAATTTTGAAGTCTGATGCGAATTCTCCAACTGAGCGATCACCTTGTTGTAACCTTCGTTCAAAGTCTCAAAGTTTTTTATATATATCATCTAGAGTAGACTCGATATTTCTGAGTATGGATATGGAGTCCATCATGCTTGGCACGGTCTTGATGTGGATTCTTGCCAAAATGTCAAGGGAGCAATGGGTTGTGCTCTCTGACTACACTAGACAAGATTTCGGAAATACACTTATGATTACAAGAACACCCACAAAGGGAAAATGATACAAGAATATATGATCGATACAAGACGTCCACAACCCATGACTATAGGTATGGAAAAATCGACTAGAGATGATACAGGAAAAATCAACCCGAGACCGTAGGTAGGATACAAGATATCTTAATTACAATAAACCCCTTCAGGGATATGAACTAGATACAAGAAACAACTAGAAATGATCTCGTACTACAAGATTACAATAGGACAAGAAAGGATGTCCATGATAAAAGACTAGACAAGACTAGAGTAAGAGACAATACTAGAAGTTGAACTGGAACTTGAAAGTACTTGGTGATTAGGATCCCTTGAGCTCCCAAGAGTGGCATTGGCAAGATTGAGAATGAATGTGGCAAACCCCTCCTTTTATAGGTGTTCAAAGGCAGTGCTATATGGCGGTTACAATTTGATGATGTCATCATGATGTCATCAACTTGAAACAAGACCTTCCGGTGTCAAAATTCGACAAATAGATAGTCGATCTTGGGGTTTTGGCACGTTTTGGATGCAATGGTAGCATTAGTTTCTCCAAAATCTAAGCCAATCATGAGATATGTAAAGTCACATGGAATCTAAGATTTAGGATGGTTTCCTTTGTTTCCATGATAGCTATTACTAATTAGCTTGCTACTGATTCGTGATTACTAAGGATCTAGTTTTTCGTTAGTTGTTTGCAATAAGTCATCCATCAACTATCTCTTTCTTACTCTTTAACCCTCTAGTGGAACACTAATCTAGATGGTTTCATTGTGCTAAGCAGTTGCTCGTACCTCAATAGGAACAATTACCAACAATGCTGATGCTACATATGATAGGGAGCTTGGGACAAGTGAGAATGTTGGACGTACACCATTTGCTGAAAGTAAGACTTATGCCCAATCTTCATCATTGAAAGAGAAAGAAAATATTCCATCCTTCCTCCAAACACCGTTTGCAATGGATGCTTGTGTGGATCTTTGTCCAATTGACAACATGCATGATGCGGAGTCCACACGCATTGACTTTCATAGTGCTCTAGATGGAATGATTGAGAATGTTCTTCATCTAGTTAGCAGCTCACATATTCATCTAGCTAGTCACAACTCTGTAGTTGATAATGATTCCGTTGTTTGTTCAAACAAAGGTCATCTGCAGAATACAACTTTTGATCCTAATCAGAGTCCAAATAGAGATGTTCTTCAAATGAACGCTACAAATGAAACCTCCTCGAAGCAAAACTATTGTAACCGAGCCTCAGATTCTGACATGTGTGGATCCCCAACAAAGGTTGTAGGTGTTCATGTACAAGAGGATGTCACTCTAGTGCAGTTTATGGCAAATGCAAAAAGAAATTCGCAAGTACCTCTGAAACGACAGAAGAAGCCAAGCCATTTGCACCCAATTACAAGGCGTCAGACTACTCGATCACACTTGAACAGAGGCATTGTACCTGATATAGAGGATCTTTTGAAAGAATAGTACCACTGCTCACCCTTTTACATCATTCTCCTTTGTAATGGTTACTATCTGCACGTGTGGCATCATCCAAATCTATTAGCTATCATCACAGTTTGTGATCAGCCTATTTTGTATCGCTGTTATTAAAATATTTTGTTGTCTCTGCCTCGTATTATATACCCTGTACATATTTGATAACTCAATTGTGTCATTGATTGTAATGATGTAAACAATTCTTCTTTTGGTATTATATGGGCAAAATGGCATTTGTCCATAACTTAAGCACCAATTTGGAAATAGTTTGAAGTCTTAATGCCATCATAAGCATTAGGAATGCATTTGTATGAATTTTACAATCGGTCCTCTCATGATGCCTTTTTACAATGATATGATTTGGATAGTAGTAAATAGCTTCAAAGTGAGGAAACTGATTTCACTATTTAGTTCTACTGTTCACCTTCTTACAACACCTCTTTGTAATGGTTACTATCCACACATGACATTGTCCAAATTGATTAACTCTCATAGATTTTGTACTTAGCCTATTTTGTAACGATGTTATTGATTGTATTTATCCTATTCTGTACAATTTTTGATAGACTAACAGTGTCATTGATTGTAAGTTGTAATGATGTTTGGCTTACAAGTCAGATAAAGAACAAAGTTCCATCCACAGCTACCACAAAAGACAGTCTTACATCCTCAGCAAGTCAATGTCATGTTGCAGTAGAAGTTGAGCACAAAGATGCCCAAAAAGAAAAAAAACTAAATAAAGTATCAATTTCAACTCAAAATGATCCTATTTCAACTCAAACATGTCCTATTTCAACTCAAACTGATCTTATTGCAATAGTAGTTGAGCAGAAAGTATCAGTTTCAACTCAAACTAATCCTGTACTAGTGTTTACTCCAAAAGGCAATCAAGAGCCTAAACAAATACTAGGCAAGTAAAAAAAACAAAAGAGGTTGGATCATGTGATAATGGAACCAGAATTTATTGAGATAGAAAGGGACCCTCCAAAGATTCAACGTGGGCTGACAGAGGAGGAGATACACGAATTGAAACCGATTCATAAGGATTTACAACCTAGGACTCTGATTTTGAAAGTTAAGTATTTATGAATATCTGAAGTAAGCAGGCCTTTCCTGACAGTAATGGTTTTCTTCAATGGTGACTTGAACATTTCAATGTTTGGATTTGGAGTGCCTATGATCTAGACGAGGTCAAAAAATGTATTGATACAATCTTCCTGATGTTTAGGAGGAAATTTATGGATATTTGGGAGAGGAATCAGTGTTTTTGGAATTTTTCAATCCATTTCAAGAAACTAGCTCATTTTTGGGACAAGAATGTGGAGTATGGGCCTGACAATACATTGATAATTGATACTACTACTTACAGGTTATTTTACAACATTAGAAGATGTTGTCTAACGTTACCAAAGATGACAATCAATGAAAGACTTAACTATCTGTCACGAATTCTTTGTGATCAACTTTGGAAATGGTTAATAGCCTCAAATCATATTGAGTATGCAGATATTATTTCAAGATTAATTCCTCTTGATGAAGAGAGTTTGTCTATATATCATGGAATACATCGAGACCATAATTGACATAACACACATAATCGAGATTATAGACATAATCTAGATTATAGACAAAAACACTGAGTAATGCCAACTCTAGGGTGGCTATGAATGGTTCTGTTTTTGAACCCTTCAATATTTATAGATCTATCATAGAGGGTTGTCCCCTTACTCATCTTCTGTTTGCTATTTCTAGTGATGCTCTGGGATGGTTAGTCAAAGATAAATTTGAACAAGGAATTATTAGAGGTATTTCTATGCTTGGATGAAAGTTAAAGAGGGTTATACCTTAAATCCAATGTTTGCTTCTAATCTCTAGTTTTTGTCATAGAACTCATTATGGACTGGACAGGTGAATGATGAAGAAGCTTCTCCTTTGGCTATTAAGATGAATAAGTGCAGGAAAAAAGGCTTTAACTCATGGAATAGCCTTATGTCTCGGCAGGATATTGTGGATCCTTTCTTCATTAATGACATTGTTGATTTATCTCTTGGTTGTAGACAGGTGCTTATGGATCAGAGGGAGCTACTCCTGAAAGCCATAGAGAAGTGCAACCACTACAAATATTATGGAGAGTACACATGGAGAGCACAAATATTATGGAACATCTGGGTTGGAAGAAATAAAAGATGCTTTGGAGATGGTAGTAGGAATCAAATTTACAACTGTTGGAAAGAAATGAAGTCTACTGGACAAGCCTACCTTTCTAGTATCTTTGATGCTCCTATGCATCAAGCCATGTATTCAAAAATCATATGTAATGTTACATACCAAGAGTGGAGATTAACTCTCTCTAAGATGTATTGTCCTAGGAGGGCCTGCCCCCTACATAGCTGTACAATATTTCCTAAATTTAATTTAATCTTTGTTTTCCATTAAAAAAAAAAACTTTTAAGTCTATGGGTGGATTCAAACTATTCTGATGGAACATAAATGGCATTTCCTTCCAAAATCATGCTTCCACCCACACATCAATTCATCTGTTTCAGGAGTGCGTGTTTTGTTCTGAGGGGGGTAAGCCATGCTTTTCTTTTTTCCTTTTGAAATGGAGGTTCAGCCTAAGCCTACTCCCCTGGACTTTAATTTTGAAATTGCAACTGTACAAGTGAACATGCATAGTACCCATGGGACCCCCTGTATCCCACAAAGCAAGGTTAGACAAGTTACATAGTGTCTTGCCATCGCCAAGGATTGAACCCCCACCCCCGCCTCAAGAGGCGAAGAGCCAATCCAATTGAGAGAACAAAAAAAATGAATATTAATATAGAAGAGTTACAAACTGTGCTTGGGGCAAACCCTCACCAAATACAGATAAGCACTCCACCCTTTTTTTTTAAGACAACAAGAAGATTAGATTAATGATGGTATGTGTAAGTGTAGAGAGGGCAGGATCCCACACAAGGGTCCCAGATTACAATAAATACTCAGCAAATACTGCTAGAACAGGGAACATACATATGGGCAGGATACAAGTTAGAGAGATACAAAGGTTCCTGTTACAAAAGCTCATGTACATGAGAAAATCATGCCAAATCTGGAACTAGAGTACAACTTAATGAATCTCTCCAGTGGTTGAGGGAGGTGTTACACAGATGTTTAGACAATTGAAAATCCTCAGGAGGGGCTGTCTTGATAGCAAGAAGACACCTCACTGCAATGTTTTTGAACCTCTACAACTCCTGAATTTCTGCAACATGTATCTGGTAACATCAGAAAGGTGAACATGCCTGTGGGAAGTGCATTGAAGAAGCCTCTCCTGTAGCACCTTTTTGTGCAACAGCAATACCTGAAGACAAGCAGGAGATAATTTAGTGATATCCATTATAGCAGAGTCCTGAATGACCCCACCATTGACAGTGAGGTCATTCCAGCTAGAGTATCCCTTCTTGCAACACTTGTGCTCTTTGATTCCCATTTTGCAATAATTGTTCCACAGAGATAGCCATCCAATCTAGATGCTTTCCTAAAGAAAAAAGTCAGAATGAGTAAAGTACTTCTCATTAGGGCAACATGCCTTTTTGACCTCCATCCAAGCCTTCCATAATCTACAACAAAGGGAACTGCCTACAACAACAAAAGAGTGAGGAGACACAATAATATCCCATAAAGAATGATCTTGCCAGGATTTATAATTTTCTATATAAAAATGTTTAGTGTTTCTTTTTATGAGGTTAGCCCATATGTCAGAAGAATCGAGGGATCTAGCTATCCATTTAGCAGCTTTATTAGGGAGGCAATGATGTTCCACTTGATTGAACTTCTCAGCACAGAAATGGTTACTGAAGAAACTAGTTTATTATTATCTAGTCAAATCGTGTACTACATAGTGCCAGAAAAAAGGTTGTCCAACATCACATGGGTATTACAAATTCCAAGGCATACTATTATAAACGTCCTCATACACATCACAATTTATGGTAAACATGTCTATACAATCGTGGACTGGTGACATGGGTATTTTAATGCATCTTACAAGATGGGAATACATATAAGTTGGTGGTCTTGTTTCTAATAGCATGTAGACATTTTCTTCTAGTCTCTCATAAAATAAACCCTCCACATAATATGTTCCTGAAGCTATCACGTTGTTCCACGCATCCATTACATTCTTCGGACTGAAATGTTTTCGTTGTGTGCAATTTTATAAATAGAAATCTGCACCTTCATCATTCTCCTCTTCTGCATTGACTACAAAGTTGTCATCCACTACCAATGCATCTGATAGGTAGTTGCCATCACCTTCAAATGTAAAATTGGAAAAGCATGAGTCTTCTGCTTCATCCGACTCATTGATAGGAGTCAAAGTATGGTATGCCCAATTTCGAACGTGACATTTGTTGATGCATCTTTTCCACTAACCATGGATACAATGAAAGCAATAACATGTTAGTTCTTTGACACCAATGCAATGTCCACCTAACCTTGAATAGCCATGAATCGAATGCGAGGATCGAACTTGAGATATCCCATTACAATCCCAAGCCTTCTCCCTGTTCACTTTGTCAATCTTTACTTCCCAGAAGACCTGTGTGACATCTCTCCCTTTTGACTCTAACAAATGTCCCCTGAGAAATTTCACAACATGTGCATCATACTTCAGCATTGCACCTTCAGGTTTAAGTTGTTCATGGGTTAGCGCCCTTTTCACAACTGCACCTGCACCATCATGTTCTCCCTTCTCGTGCTTTGACTCAAAGAAGTTCCATATCATAGTCGTGCCTATTAACCATGGATATCTTCCTACTAAGTAAAATGGACGTTTAGCTTTAAATTGAGAAGCTACACCATCTGACCATACCCAATGTTGGCTTAATTCAAGATTTAGCTCTCTCAACCATTGCCAATGTAATTGGAAACAATGTTGCACAAAAAGGTGTCATGCTTCTTGTCATCGGATATGAAGAAGTGGATTACCTTTTTAGGAATACCCTCCATATGAAAATATGTGATATGCATAAAAATAGTTACCTGTACAGATGCTTAGATTGTATTTCATTTTGCTCGCAGAATGTATAGTTTTCTGCAAAATCAACCACTGAAACCATGAACATCACCTGGTGTTGGCAGCAGCTAGAGGCATAGAAGACGCGGAAGCATGTAAAGACATAGCAGGGAGCCAGCT
The DNA here is from genome assembly GCA_020310875.1 of Ceratopteris richardii. Lineage (NCBI taxonomy): Eukaryota > Viridiplantae > Streptophyta > Polypodiopsida > Polypodiales > Pteridaceae > Ceratopteris > Ceratopteris richardii. Next base: position 161,032,590 of record CM035409.1, read on the forward strand.
GAATCAATTTTTCAAAGATTTATGTTTTATAAATATTCTTCAAAACCTCCAACAGTGATTTTCATCACTATTGTAACATATGTAACATAGAAAAACCCTTTTTGTAATCCATAGCTCCATTTTGTGCAAGCCGAGGAGTCCTCGAGCTTGAGGAGCTTAGGTAGAATGAGCATATCAATTTTGGTTATTTTTAGACACCGTTTACCCTCTCAAATAGCGCATAGAACCTATTTTTTAACTATGCCGGTCACTAGATGTGAAACCGGTCAAAACTAGTCTAGAAACTATAAAAAGAGCTAGAGAGCTCATTTTTGAGGTTACTTAGTATTAGCTTGTTTGAGTAGAAAAGAGCTTAGAGCTATTTTGAGCTTGTAAGAGTGTTCTTGAGTAATAGAGTTGATTTCTCACCTTCCATTGTGTCTTGCTTGTCTCTTCGTAGTGTGTGTGTATGTGTGTGTGCATCTCTATGCTTCTCACCTTCACTCTCACTTCATCTCTCATTCATGATCTTCATATCACTCCTATCTCTTCCACGGATTGACATTAAGGAGGTGGAGCTTCGTAACATGGTTCTCACCATTGTGCTAGAGCAACACCAAATTTGGTGCCGTTGCCGGGGATCGAGTCTAGGACGAATGTGTGATGGTAAGAGTATAGCAAGAAGTGGCATTGGAAGGTAAAAATTTCAGTTTTTGTTGTTGTTTTTAGTTAGTTCTTAGTGTTTTTCACCTCCCCCACACTCCATCTTCATCACCACATCATCATCTCCAACTCCAAAAAAATCAGAAAATTCACCATATCCACCCATTCTCCTCATTTCCCCTCATTTGTGCATGTGCAAGAGAGAGAGAGAGCTTTTGTGCTTGTGTGTACTTGTGTGTTTTTGAGTTTTCTTGCAGGTACAGAGCTCCAGTGCATCAGGAAAGCTTGGAAAAGGTAAAAATTCACTTTTTGTCAGGGATCTGCCGTAGGTCTCAGACCATGGCGATGGTCTGCCAACTTCAGTATTTTTGGTAAGCGAGTTCATAAGCGTGTAGGCGACCCTTGCGCGTGTAGGAATCCATTGTTTCATTTGCAAAGTTCACACTTTGGTGGACCATCGCGATTGGCTCAGACCATCGCGATTGTGTCACACCATCGTGATTGGCTCACGCCATCGTGACGGCTCGGCCGGACCATCGCGACGGTCTCACACCATCGTGACGGCTCACTTGATCCATCGCAACGGTTCACTTGGACCATCGCGACGATCCCGTTGACCCCACACCATCGCGATTGGCCCATGCCATCGCCTCGATAGTGCCACGTGTCAAATTAGACCATCGCGATTGCTCACTAGCCACGCCATCACGACGAGACCCTTACACCATCGCGACAGCTCAAAATTTGGACCATTGCGATTGGCTCACGCCATCGCATCGGTGACCATCACGACGGTTCACTTCGGACCATCGCGACGGTTCATGTTGACCATTGACTGACACCATCGCGATTGTTCACTCAATCAGACCATCGCGAAGCCTCACCCCGACCATCACGATTGCTCACATTCAGACCATTGTGACAGTTCACACTCATGCCATCGCGACAGTTCGCCTGGACCATCGCGACGGTCCCAGACCATCGCGATCATCTCAGACCATCGCGATCATCTCAGACCATCGCGATTGCTCACCTAAACGCAAATTTTAGGGTTTGATTTTTTGACCAATTTCGGGGCTATTTTTTGAAAATTTTTGGATCATTGCACTTATAGAAGACCCCTTAGCTCATAATTGAAGAAAAACCTGTTTGTGAGTTTTCACCCCCCAGGGCCTGAACGGACATATCTTTTTCATCCGAAGTCCGTTTTTTGAGCTTTATAGCTCGTTAGAAAGCTCTTGATTTTTAGATAAGCTAGTTTGAGGTTGACATAGTTGGGACTAGGAAGCCAGGGGGGCAATCATTGGAATTTTGGGCAAAAGGGAAAGGACTTTTAAAAGTGTATATACTCAAGTGCTTAATCATCCATTTGTGAATTGGTCTAAACATTGAATTTTGGCAGGTCTAGCAAAGGCAATCAAGGGCATTCAAGGCAAGGCAGTGAAGAATGCAAAGCTTGGGAAGCGCGGCTTCTTGGGCAATCAGAGCAACCAACAAAGCTGACTCGAGGTTGGAAGATTACTCAACCCCCTTAGTCAATTCTTAGCTTAGGCTAAACGGTAGCTTTGTGGATGAACAATGATAGGAACACATCAAGTATAAGAGACTTAAATTTATCACGTCTAAGACTAAAGATAAAGGTGTGTGATACGAAAACTAAAGGGAAAGAACATAAGTCTGACGGAACGAGAACTCAAAGTACCACAGAAAGTCGAATTCCTGACGCATACATCTAGACAAGAACTTAAGGCATATAAAAAGAATCAAGAAAGTAAGAACAAAGAATCATTGACAATCTGAGCGTGTATTGACTGTGCAAGGAAGAAAATTCATGAACCTTAGATCGGGCAAATATATAGGTAAGTCTGACCGACGAAGCCTTAGATCATTAGAAGCAAGTGTAGGCACTACTGCTCGATCATGGGCTCAGCAATTGAATAGTAATTATCCCTACGAGAGCTCCGATACAAGTGAATCAGAAATGGCATTTAGCACAGAAAGACCTGAAGGACCCTATAGAACTCAGTTAGAATTTCTCCGAACCAACCGATTAGGTGCTCGCATCTATGAGGACGGTTTGCGAAGACAAGTGGTGCAAATGCACAATCCTGATCAACCCATTGGATTGGAACGTCCAGTGGTGAAATTTGAGAGAGACGCATACATAGACAAGGAAGGAACGATGTACATCTTAAGTATGCAACCAAACAATACGAATGAGTTTGGCGTAATTCAGTTGGAAATAGAAGCGAAATCCCAAGGAAAGGAACCATTAGAAGAACCAAGAACACCTAGAGGGAAATCTGTACTGACACGAGTATTAGTTCTAGAGTGGATCCCTCAAGACAACAGAAGCATAGAGTTGTTTGTAAATAAACAAACTGATGAAACATTTTGGAGATACAGAACAGAACAACCTAGTGAGATAGGCTCCATCATAATCTACGAGTTCAAGGACCCGGATACACCTGGAAAGGTTGTATACCTGGATGAAACTTCAGAAGGAGTGTTTGTGGTACCAGACCATGCTAGAAATACATACACATGGAGAGGTGAATTAGTATTCCCTCCATCACGAACAAATGTAAACGCAAGCCAACAAGGGGCAGGAACATCCTCAACCCATGGTAATCAGAGAGAGAAAAACAAAGATAGACCTGAAGTAAGTTTCAATCACCCCATAGGGAGAGATAGAACAACCACGGACACTAATAGAGCGGATAGACAAAGAGAACATGGAATACTAGGTGGTAGAGATGATTTTCCTCTACCTAGACCACGCGAACACGCAAGGATACTAAGACCCACTCAGTTAGTAAAATCCATGAAAAATTATTTTGATGGGACAGGAGATCCCTATGACCATGTTGCAGAATTTAAGCAAGTACTACGAGCAGAACAAGTCGAAGACATGTTCACGCAATATAATGCATTTGGACTAACGTTAAAGAATACCGCTTTAACTTGGTTCCAGCCATTGCAACAAAGGCAACTTAGAGACATCCATCACTTTTTAGACTCATTCATCACTGAATTCTCTAAAAGTGGGATCAGGCATGACACGTCTTCGTTGATTCATAGCTTCAAACAGACCCCTCAGGAAACAGTTAGACTCGCAGGATGTAGGTTTAGACAATATGTTGAAAGATGTCCAATGCAAGAGCTACCCTTACAAGCCAAACAAGTGTCATTGTTTCTAGACGGCTTGTTGAGCTCTAAACTACGCTCCTATGTGTACTTGAAGGAACCCGGAACGCTAGAGCAGTGTGTAAGAATTTGCATAGACATTGAGGGCAACTTAGGAGATGAGTTGGAACTCTCAAAGGTCTATAAGGACTCAGATTGTTCTTCTCTAGCATCCACCAAATCGTCTAACTCGATAGAAGACTTAGCAGAAAAAATGGCCCAGAAACTAGGAGTTTCTAGTAAACAGATGCCCAAGTTAACAACTAATGTACGTTGTTACACCTGTGGTGGAAATCATTTGGCAAATGTGTGTCCCAGTGCGGCACAACCGCAAGCCAACCCTAGTGGCCAATATTGTACAATTGAGAGAAGATACACAAATCATACGGCTCAAGACTGCCCATACAACAGACAGGTAGTGAGACAAAACTACCCGCAAGCATACCCACAACCAAGTAGGTATCAAGGCCAATACAATGCTCAAACTTATTACTATAGGCCTCCTCAGAACTACCCTTATGAGGCGCAACAAAGACCTCAACCTGTCTTAGCTCAGCAGCCACCCCCACCAACGAATGTCATCTCAGTGAAATACGCTGCTGCAGAAGAAAATCTAAGTAGGGCTTTAGTGCCTTCTTCACCTTTGATCACAGAGAGTGACCCAAACTCTAAAAGTTTTGACTCCACTCATGTAGATAGTCCACCCGCTAATTACACGGAGTCACCAGAACACGTAGAGACATACCATTATGATAGTCCACCAGTGGAACCTAGTTGGGAGCCCGACTATGCTAATGTGATGTACACAAACCCGAATCCGCGGCCCCAATTGAGACAGCAAAGACCAAAGGGCCCTAGAGGACCATGCTTTAGGTGCCAAGGAGATCATTTCATAAAGGATTGTCCACATCCTCCGATAGCAGGACAGTCGCAGTACTATAACATACAAGGCTTTTGTGCCGATTGTGGTAAAGAGCACATAATCAGAGATTGTCCTAAGAACCCAGTTAACGCTTCAAATGTGACACCGATCAACGTGATATGTATTGTGCACAATGCAGATGGATCGAACCCTTCATACGTGCCTATCCAAGCTATAAAAAGAGCCCAGGCGCTCTTACAGAACCAACAGCTTAATCAGGAGAAAGTAGCCGGAAGTAGTGAAGTTGCAGAATCTAGCAGCAAAAAGACAAAATCTTGGAAAGATTCTAGAGAAAGAATCAAGAGAAAATGGAGTAAAAAGATAACTGAGTTGGAAGGAATTCTAAAAGAGTCGAGAGCCAAAATCCTAGAATTGACTTCACAAGAATTAAATCAAGAGAACCCAGCTTAGAAATCAGGATCAGTTTTAGCGGAACCCATACCAGAAAATCTAGACATGATGTTCCGTGCATATCAGGCTAGAATAATTGAGGGACCTCAAGTAGCTGAAATGAGTAAGAACTACCCTCGAGAAGACTTAGAAATTGAGAGAACTAAACTTTGCATGAAGATGGTAGAATTAGCACAAACTTTGTTCGAAGCCTCTAGATATCTTAATTGGAATAACATGGCAAAACCTGAATTACACTTTCAAGGACTAATGGAGAGGCTAGAATACTTGATAGAAAGCAAAGAGAAAAAGGATCAGCATAGGAACCCTACTATTCTAGAGACACAGGAAAGGAATGCACCATCCCTATCTCAAGTGCCAAACACAGAAGGGGAAGACCACCTATCTTCCACACATAGGTACTCACATGAATTTTTGAGAGAAATCCAAGAAGAGAAGTGGAGAAAAGAACAAGGAACTCATCCTCCTATTCAAGAAATAGATGTCTTGCAGGAGCAATTTCCCCAAGATATACCCTCTATTTACGATGATGTAGAGGAAGAGCAACTGAGTGAACTGATTCTGTTTCTACTGGTGTCTTATGGCAAACAAGTTCAAATTCTTTACAGATCATCAAGCATTGTTGTACTTAGTCAATAAGCCATGTAACACAGGACGACTGATACGTTGGTTTCTATTACTCATGGAGTATGATTTTGAAGTAGTTGTAAGAAAAGGAAAGACACATCTCAGAGCTGACCACCTTTCAAGATTAACCTCAGGAGAAGCTCCTCAAGGAATAGTGGATGAATTACCGGATGCATATTTGTTTAACCTTGAGATAGCACCAGAATGGGCTAAGCCGATAGTCCCAATTCTCACGTATGGACCCAAGAATCCTAGGATAAGGATCAAGGAAGGAGAGATTACCAAGTCTCAGAGATACCAAATCATAGCAGGAAGCATATATAAACAGGATAATCAAAAGATTCTTGCTTGTTTTGTAGATGAATCAGAACATGCGAATTGGTTGCAATTAGCACATATAGGTGCATTGATGCAACATCACTCAAAACATCGTCCATTGCAGACTCTGCATAGACTAGGGGTATATTGGCCTACGATGGAAGCAGACGTCTACAAGTTGTGTAAAGAATGCCAGGTTTGTTGTGAAAGACCACCAGTAGAGCATGCTACATTATATCACGTGTCTCTCACACCATACTGGAGTGAACCTTTAGTGAAGTACTTGAGGACAAACACATTCCCTCAAGGAATGACTTTAGCGCGACAACGCAGTCTAGAGCAGGAAGCTCAGGACTATTCACTTATTGGCGATAATCTATACAAAAGAGGAAGAGATGGATACCTAAGACAATGTGTTCATGAAAGCGATTATCTGAGCATACTAGAGACTGCACACCAAGGTGTTGCAGGAGGTCATTTTGGACCCGATAGGATAATCAAAGCCATCCTCTTTACATGATTATGGTGGCCCACTCTTCACATGGATGCACATACCTATGTAAAGACATGTGATGTGTGCCAAAGAACTCAATTTCCTACTCGTAGAGATGAAATGCCATTGAAACCCATGATGGGCGGACGTGCATTTTCTAAATGGGGAATAGACTTTGTAGGACCCATTAACCCCCCTGCAAAAGGTACACATACGGAATACATTATTGTTGCAACATATTATCTTACCAAATGGGTAGAGGCAAAAGCCACAAAAAAGAATGATGCACACACGACTGCAAAATTCTTATTTGAAAATGTCTTTACAAGATATGGATTGCCTATAGAGTTAGTGAGCGATTGAGGAACTCACTTTCTAAACCAAGTCATTGAATATTTGTTACAGGATTTTATGGTGATTCACAAGAAATCCGCACCATATCATCCTCAGGCCAACGGTCAGGCTGAAAGCACTAACAAGATTCTATGTAATGTACTGACAAAACTCGTGAACAACAAACGTTCAGATTGGGACAAACAGTTACACCATGCTGTTTGGGCATATCGAGTGGCCTACAAGACCGTACTCAATGCAACTCCCTTTGAGATGGTTTTTGGTCAGAATGTTGTGCCTCCTTTGGACTTCTTGATACCGACCCTTAAGGTTGCACAAGAACATCAGTGGACCGGCCATGAATTATCGGCAAGAATAATGGACTTGGAATGATTAGGAGAAACCAGGCTGAAAGCAGCTGCAGGAATATACACAGCTAAGAAGCGATAGAAAGCATATTTTGATGCACATGTGAAAGATAAAGGCTTGAAAGAAGGAGATTTAGTTTTAGTATATACGCTGAAACAGCACGCACGGAAGTTAGAAAAACGAGGTTATGGACCTATGATCATTAACAGACTCTCAACAAGTGTAGCAGTACAATTAGCCACCTTAGAAGGAGACATAATGCCTAATTACATTAGTGGCTGTAGAGTCAGGTTATACCAAGAACCTCTTACTGAGGATATGCTTAGAGGACTCACGTTGGCAAAGAAACGTAAGGAGGAAGAAAATAGAATACGAGCTAAAGCTCAGGCAGAAGCTATAGAACACATTAAGCGCATGAAGCTAAGAAGACAAGGACTAGGGAGAGAACATTATAACCATCTGGAAACATCACCCAGATACCCCATGGCCATGTGTCTAGCAAAGTCAAGTACCCATCCTAGCATAGTGGATTGGAGACCATTCATTACAGTCAGGCTGGAGCACGGCAACCCTTGCCAAGAGCTCAGGGCTTTAATTAATTCAGGTGCTACGACTAGTGCGATTAGATGGTCCCACTATAAGGATTCAGGAATAGAAATGCGGCCAATTGAGGCATACCTCATAGGGCTAGGAGGCATGGAAACCCCTTGCATGGGTGAGGTGGACCTTCCTATCCTCATAAACGAAGTGACCTTGACAGTGAAACTACTAGCGTGCCATGAGGACGACCTGATAGAACCTCTAATCCTTGGCCAAGATTGACTATACGATCACTCAGTGGACCTAAATCTTAGACAAGGCTCCTTGCAGATTGGAACCTTAGATCAGAAGCGAGTGATACCGCTTGACTTCCCTAAGGGCATTCCGACTGCGATTTGTAGCCCTAGACCCTATGAAATGCATGACCGGAAGATCTTTGGTCAGATCAGTCACGTTACGTCTACACCAACCCACGCGGGCTTGGCTATAGACAGTTGTCAATCAGAAGGACGTCAGGAGATTTTCCCTTGGGCTTCCTGCAAATTAGAAGGGTCAACCACCCAACCGCTTGGTACACCATCAGTGGCCAAATGGGCACAATCAGCGGAAAAATGGGGACAATTGCAGGTCAGGTGGGTTACATCAGCGGACACATGGGCAAAACACCCTGCGGTGCCCATCCTTCCACACTTACTGCGGACTGGCCTAGATTAAAGGTACAAAACGGAGCACTTCCTAATGGGCAGGTTTCGCAAGTGTTGGACCTCCCTTCTTTTCCAAAGCAGAGTGTCCATGCGACCTCTCACCCTCAACCACAAAAGAGTCAACCACGACGAAGGAACCCAGACCGACGACAATATCAGACAACCCAGAGAAAGCAGCAGTATCAACACCACAACGCAAAAGGCACAAGACAAATATGGGTGCCAAAAGGACAAAAACCACCGATAGATTTCAACCATGCAGACAACGATAAGAAGAAGTCAAGGCAGAAGCAGAGTCAATATTCAACATCTCCTCGACCTTCTTCTACGAGTACGAATATTCGACAGATTTGGATAGCCAAGAAGTACCTTATGAACCGACCCACACCCACGCAGATTTGGGTACCCAAACAGTGTATTATAGCTCAACCCTCAAGCCTTGTAATATACACCCCTCAGAAATCTCTTCAACCCTCAATACCACCACGTCCGATCTCAACTTTTGTCCCTCCGCACCGACCTATCACCCGATCACAAACTCTTAGGAAGTGGATACCGAAACATATCCAGAAGTCTTCTCCTAACCCTTTGTCTAACATAACCACCACCCCGACTAATCTACAACCTTGTAATAACTCATTCATGACTGAACCTTGTATAAATCCACACACTATAACCCAACATCACCTGTAATAACATCTCATCAAAGAACTGCATGCAATATCTGAAAACATATAGGTGTCTAGAGACCTGCACTAGTTCTGCAAGAAGCATTGCATCAATCACATCACAACACTTGGCTACACGGGTTACACATCGGCTATGGAAAGGGATTGCGGTCTCACCTTAATGGGATCATAATTAATTTCCATACTAATGTGCTAATCTTTTGTAGCAGATCTTTTCCATTAGCACGTCAATCATCATGCAAACCAAAGAAGGACCATCGGAAGCTGGAACCAGTATACCCAGGGCTATTATTAGTGATTTACTTGCTGAACCCCATCCGACGGCTCCACCGCCAGAATTTCAAGGTTTTCCAGGACTGATGCCTATTGACGATCCTCCTAGAGGGTATACTGAGAAGATTCATCGTAATTCTCACTGGTTTCAAGGGCTAGTAGGACCATTGGCGGATGCTGAGTTTATATTTGAGGCTAATTTTACTTTTGATGACCATACCTGGGGCAAATATTAGTTTCTCTCAAGAGAGTTTGAAGGGCTACAGAACACACAAGACTTAACACATGTTTGGGCAAGTGCCGGCTTCACAGAGTATTTCAGTGACCCTTTGCCTAAACCTGACTTCTACAGATGCTATTACTTAATCACCACTTTGATAGCTTCGGAGAACAAGGATCTGCCAGGCACCTTCATCCCGCCATCCTTAGTGAACGATCCACCATATAAAAGATTTTATCTTTCTAAAGATTTGATTCGAGGTGCCATCAAGATTCATGGAACCCACATGCCCACAGAGCGAGAAAGGTTAGTTCCAGACCCAATGAAACGTGGGGATGTTACGAAGTGGGAGGATATTTCTGCTATAACACCTGAGCTATCTAAACCATTGAGGATATGCATGCAACATTTTGCTTTCCCCGCTCAGGACAGATTCACAATGCCTCACAAGCGCATATGGTTTGGCTTGTATTTAGCATGTACTGGACCTCAAACAGTTGATCTAGCAAGCTGGATCATTGATCAGCTCTACCTAGCACAACACAGATGGGAAATAAAGAAGGTCATCAATGGATGTTGTGCTCTCACGCGCATCGTATATATGTGTTTGGCCTACGATTTACCTATCGAGCGAGCAATGACAAGTGAGGAGCTGAAAGCGTTTAAAGGAACCACAAAGAAAGCTAGGAAGCCCAGCAAAGGAAGAGCAGGAAAGCGAATGAGAGGAACTATCCCCTGCCTTCAGTTGCCAGAATCACCCTCACCACAACCCTCTCCTGAACAATCTCCTACTGAACCCCCTGTACAAACCATTTGCATAAGGTTATCAAGACTAGTTACAACGGAGGGCACTACCAGCACAGTCACTACTCAAGCAGCCACAGTCCCAGGACCTACCACCACTACAACAGAAGTTCCCACCACTATTGGTGCGGAAGCTTTCTCTTTTCTGATACCCCATTTAGAAGCAGAACAAGCAGACACCACATTTGATTTTGAGATGCAGGATGTATTTTCAAATGAATTTCAGTCTTCAGAACAGGCTAGGGAAGCACGTCTCGTCCATGAAAGCTCATTGGCAGAGGACATCATTATCGTCGACTCCCCACCCCGTACTACCGCTGTACACACCACCATAGTCACCGAAGTACCTGTCACCCCAACTGCTCCTCCTTCACCTCCCATCCATCCAGTCTCCCCCATACACCCTCCTTCTCCTAGAACAACATCCTCCTCCGGCGGAGTAGTAGAAGTCGTCCTTACTCCCATTCATCCCACAATTCCCGCACCAACTCAACCTAGTCTACCCCTAGCACACCTACCTTTCTATCAAATCCAATTTTCCCACCATCCTTTCCGTCCTTCCCCACACCTCCAAGACCCCTTTTTCCATTCCCACCTCCATTAACCTTCTCCCCAGTTTCACCTCCCCGACCCACCGTAACTCCCCAAGCTGTCCAAGACAACCCCTCTGTAAATTACTCCTCAATCTTTGTAAATCCTGTGTTTACACCCACACACTTACCCACGATCACACCACTATTCACAGTCACCGCACTCGACACCACATCCAGTGATATGGATATATCATCCCCCACTGCACCTCCACTCACTTCATTTGTGGCACCACAATATTTAAGCACACCACAATTTTCCACAATCACCACAACATCCACTTTCCCACCCCCATTCGCGTTCCCTTTGCATCTACACCCACTGCATCTTCACTTAGCACACCATTAATATTATCACCCACCATAGACACAGCATTTCGACAGATGTTCACGTGTATGACGCAAGTGAGAGATGAGTTCACATCTCTTGGAAATAATTATCAGCAGCTGTAGAGGACAACTAACGACTTACAGTCGCATCTTAATTCATTGTCGATTGAGAATGCCTCATTGAATACTCGATACCAAGAATTATGCGAGGCATACCACAAACTGGAAGTAGAAAGTGAAGAGAAAGCCAAAGAGGCCACTGCTGATCTTGACAATTTGTTAAGGGCCCAGACAGTTCGCAATGCGACGCTTACATGGAACATGGGCTTACTCAAAAGACATCTAGCAGCAGCAAAGGAAGAGAACCAGCGGCTACAAGAGCAGAACCGAGAAAATTTAGAAGCTGCTCTCGATCATCCAGACCAACCATTAAGTCCTAGCCGGTTCAAAGCAGTGCCCTCCGAATCAATGAAAATGTTGCTTGATGATCACATCAGATTGCTCGATGAATACGATCGAATGAACAAAGAATATCAGAAGCTAAAAGATGATCATAAGCTACTCCAGCTCAGAGCACCTGCAACACAAGGACTACCAGCTCCTGCGGACCCATCTCCTGCGGACCCATCTCCTAACATCCTCGAGGAACTCAACGCATTACGGGCCCAGGTATCTACTCTTGAATCGTGGATAGCTATATATGAAGCACCACCAAGGCCAGATTCCCCACTAGAGCTCCCAACAGATGAAGAAAATGTAACTATTTCGGTGGAGGAAACCTTTGAAGAAGCCTATGAGCCACAACCCATCCCAGGCGGACGAGTCACGGCCAAAGGCCAGACGACTTACGAACTTCCTACTCCCGCATGGATGAAGACAATTGAAGAGCTTGGAACCACCCACTCCGCACGAGTAGAGGCGCAGTTGCACGCCATGGCAATGATTGAAGAAAGAATTTTACAGTCGCCCTACTTTTCTCATTTGGCCCCGCGCAGATATATATCAGGGCATGAGTTACAGTACAAACCGTATTTCATGTTGATGGCAGAATATCAGTTGGCCATAGAGAAAGAAACAGGCAAGAAACCATCTCACGCTACTTTAGAGTTTTCTCAAATTATCCTGTTACAACTTTAGGACTCATCTCCCTCTTTATCAATTCTTTCCTTTTATGAACTTGTCCTTCATACATTGACTCGACATCTTCAAAGATCTTTACATGAATATGATATTCCTCAATGCTAGTCTCTCTCAGACACCACTTAAAATGTCCTACTCCGCAATCAGAGCACTCACCCATCACACATTTGTACTGATGGAATGTGGTATCATTTTTGGTGGACATAGAATACTCTCTATAATGCTTCTAATCGATCAAAATGTAGTTGCTGAAGCATTGCACCTTGATGTCTCCCCCACTTGACAAATAGAACAATCACATTTACAAAGACAGCTACACACGACCGATCTTGATTGATATAAAGTAGCTGGATCTTGTTTAGTTGTTTGTAATTAGCTATTACTAATTAGCTTGTTACTAATTAGCTTGTTACTAATTAGCTTGTTACGAATTAGATATTACTAATTAGCTTGTTACTAATTAGCTATACTAACTAGCTGGTTCTTGGTTAGCTATTTGTAATTAGCTATTACTAATTAGCTTGCTACTAATTAGCTATTACTAATTAGCTTGTTACTAATTAGCTATTACTAATTAGCTTGTTATTAATTAGCTTATTACTAATTAGCTTGTTACTCATTATCTTGTTACTAATTGGCTATTACTAATTAGCTTGTTAGTAATTAGCTATTACTAAGTAGTTTGTTCTTGGTTAGTTGTTTGTAATTAGCTATTACTAATTAGCTGTTACTAATTAGCTATTACTAATTAGCTTGTTACTAATTAGCTTGTTACTAACTAGCTTTTTACTCATTAGCTTGTTACTAATTAGCAATTACTAATTAGCTTGTTACTAATTAGCTTGTTAGTAATTAGCTTGTTAGTAATTAGCTTGTTAGTAATTAGCTTGTTAGTAATTAGCTTGTTAGTAATTAGCTTGTTAGTAATTAGCTATTACTAAGTAGCTTGTTCTTGGTTAGTTGTTTGTAGCTAGCTATTACTAATTAGCTTGTTACTAATTAGCAATTACTAATTAACTTGTTACTGATTAGCTTGTTACTAACTAGCTTGTTACTAACTAGCTTGTTACTAATTAGCTATTACTAATTAGCTTGTTACCAACTAGCTTGTTACTCATTAGCTTGTTACTAATTAGATATTACTAATTAGCTTGTTAGTAATTAGCTATTACTAAGTAGTTGGTTCTTGGTTAGCTATTTGTAATTAGCTATTACTAATTAGCTTGTTACTATTTAGCTTGTTACTCATTAACTTGTTACTAATTAGCTTGTTAGTAATTAGCTATTACTAAGTAGTTGGTTCTTGGTTAGCTATTTGTAATTAGCTATTACTAATTAGCTTCTACTAATTAGCTATTGCTAAGTAGCTTGTTAGTAATTAGTTTATTAGTAATTAGCTATTACTAAGTAGCTCGTTATTGGTTAGTTGTTTGTAATTAGCTATTACTAGTTAGCTATTAATAAGTAGCTGGTTCTTGGTTAGTTGTTTGTAATTAGCTATTGCTAATTAGCTTGTTACTATTTAGCTATAACTAAGTAGCTTGTTACTAATTACCTATTACTAAGTAGTTAGTTCTTGGATAGTCATTTGTAATTAGCTATTACTAATTAGCTTGCTGCTAGTAACCTATTACTAAGTGACTGGTTCTTAGTTAGTTCTCAATAATTAGCTACTACTATTTAGCTTGTTAACAATTAGTTATTATTAAGTAGCTAGTCGTTGGTTAATTATTTGTAATGAATTATTTCTAATAATCTATTACTAATTAGCTTGTTACCAATTAGCTATTACTAAGTAGCTAGTTCTTAGTTAGTCGTTAGTAATTAACTACTACTAATTAGCTTGTTAGTAATTAAATATTACTAAGTACTTAGTTCTTGGTTAGTTGTTTCTAATTAGCTATTACTAATTAGCTTCTCCTAATTAGGTATTACTAAGAGCTGATTCTTGGTTAATTGTTTGTAATTAGCTATTACTAATTAGCTTGTTACTAGGTACCTATTACTAAGAAGCTGGTTCTTAGTTGTTAGTAATTGGCTATTACTATTTAGCTTGTTAAGAGTTTGTTATTATTAAGTAGCTACTTCTTGGTTAGTTGCTAGTAATTAGTTATTACTAATTATCTTGTTACCAATTAGCTATTACTAAGTAGTTGGTTCTTGGATGGTTATTAGTAATTACCTATTACTAATTAGCTTGTTACTAATTGGCTATTACTTAAGAGCCAGTTTCTTGGTTAGTTGCTTGTAATAAGCTATTTCTAAATAGCTTGTTACTAGTTAGCTATTACTATTAGCTTATTACTAGTTAGCTATTACTATTAGATTGTTACTATAAGTTACTTGTTACTAGTTCTTGTATAATTAGCTAAAATCGTGAACTGATGGTTGAAAATAGGATTACCTGAGATACATCAAGAAGGTGAACAGGATGCTCCAAATATTGATTTCTGCCAAGTCGCATCCTAGTTATATCCTTCTTATTTGGTGACACCCTGCTCTCTCTTGTCCAAAACGTGATAATCAAATGCTTGAACTCTTTTCTGATACATGTGGTACGTGTTGCCCTACCAGTTGCCTTAAAAAAACTATGATCAAACTCAACTGTACTTAACCGTCCAATCGTATCATAGACGACTTTTCTGCTTACTCCCAATACCCTAGAAAGTCTTGAAATATTTATCTGATTTGTTGATGAATATGCATCACTATTTAGAGCCATCATCAATGTTGATATCTTCAACACAAGGTCATCAAAATTCTTTCTCATACTTTGCAATGTATTTCGAAGATTGATGAAAAGGGCACATGTTACAGGATCTTTGTTACTACCCATTGCATCAAAAAGTTGCCCAATACATGGACTCTACAACATCCTATTTAGCGCCTCGATTTTATTTTCACAACATAAGTGTCTATTTTGATTTTTAAAATACTTGATGATCTTATCCACAATGCCATCCAAGTTGCTTGAACTGCAATTAGCATTACCCTCCACATTAGTGCCCAACTTTGACGTTATTGTGTCTCTATATTTCCTTTTCTTTTCCCTCCAATAACATCTTAATGCTTGCTGATCACTATCCACTACTGGTATTGTATTAACTTCCATCAGTTTGCTTGTCCGAGATTGCCCTGCATCAACACACTACAAATGATGAAGAAACCATAAATACAATAACATCTACCACTCATCAATCCACTTTATTATATTGACTTTACATTGAGTATGCTCACCTGATATCATTATGTGCTCCATTACTTACATATGTAGACTTGTTATACCACTTTTAAACCTACAACAATCATCCAAAACCTCAGATGTTAGATACAATGGATGAACAATATGAAACTAAATGGACATTGTTAGGCATACTTTTAAACCTGCAACAATCATCCACAATCTGAGATGTTACTCATATATAACTTCCTTTTTTTTAGAGCACAAGAAAAAGTAGATTAATGAGGGAATTGTACAAAATGTGCAAAGGCCAAGAGCCCACACATCACCATAAAATCGATGTCGTCAGTCTTTACGACGAGAAGCTGCACCATCTGACCATACCCAATGTTGGCTTAAGTCAAGAATTAGCTCTCTCAGCCATTGCCAATGTAATTGGAAATACTGTTGCACAAAAAAGGTGTCATGTTTCTTGTCATCAAATATGAAGAAGTGGATTACCTTTTTAGGAATGATCTCCAAACCAAAATATGTGATATGCACAAAAATAGTTATCTATACAGAGTCAAGATGCAACACATAGAAAAAATACGTTTAGTGATGGAGTCCCTCTCACTGTTCCCACTCAACATTCAGCACATAGAAAAACTCACAGGCGAGAAGAGGTACTGTGGCGTACTCTCCAACATGCAACATGCAAAAAAATAGTTATCAATATTCCCCACTCAGGACGCAACGTGCAGAAAAAATGCCTATAGTGATGGAGTCCCTCTCACTGTTCCCCACTCAACATGCAGCATGCAAAAAAACTCCCAGGCAAGATGAGGTACTGCAGTGTACTATCCAACATGGAGCACACAGAAAAACCCACGTCATGAAAGCTCCACGTAGGGAGTTGGAAAAGCATTCCTACTCTACAATCCACAGAAATTGCATCAAGCTTGTAATCTCTTTTCTGTCCCAAGGATACATGCTGGTGGTGGTTTCCAAAGTCTGTTTCTGGCTCTTAATAGAGTCGATTTTCCACTTCAACTTGGGCTAATACTATCCAATACAGAGCTTTTGGATCGACCCTATTCTTCGCAGCGTGAAAGTTAGGGAACCTGAAGCGCAATGAGCAGAAGCAGATGCAAGAACCGATTCTTTAGAGTTGATTAAAGCCTTTGATTTTGTGTTGTGCCTGTACGTCTTCCAACGCCCATCAAGACAATTGCTGAAAGATTCGGTCATGACTCGTTACAATAGCACATGATCAAGAAAACAGCAGCCAAGAAAACTTCTGCCTTGCATGCTCCATAACAAATGATGGCAATCAGCTACACAGAAAAACTCCCAAGCGAGGTGAGGTACTATGACGGACTCTCCAACCTGCAAACAACAAAAAAACCCACGTAATGAACGCTCCACACTCCAACATGCGTACTGTCGCCTACTCTCACCCCACCACCTTGCTTTTACTCCTCTTTCAATAACCATTGCACGATGCTCAACTAAGAAGGATCGGGTTTTTCCAGCTAACTATGTCCCAGACATCACTTTTTTGCAACCATTAACATGCTTCACCCACACACATACATACTATTATGAACTAAGAATTAGTGTCGAGTTCGACATTCACAATAGTCTTTAAATCATAATCACATACACAGACACACATACATACTATTATGAAGTAAGAATTTTTGCCAAGTCAGACAATCACAAAAGTTTTAAAATCACACACATACACACAAATACACATACTATTGTGAAGTAAGAATCAATGTTGAGTCTCATATTCACAATAGTTTTTTACTCACAATCATACACACATGCACACATATGCATACACACATACACACACATGCATACACACATACAAATACTATTGTGAAGTGAGACTCAATGTTGAGTGAAACAATCATAATAATTTCTAAGTCACACACATACACACACATGCATACACACATACACACACATAAACATATGCATATGCATATGCATACACATACACATATGCATATGCATATGCATACACATACACATGTGCATACACATATGCATATGCATACGCATATGCATACGCATATGCATACGCATACACATACGCATATGCATACGCATACGCATATGCATATGCATACGCAAATGCATACGCATACGCATACACATACGCATAGACATGCACGTGCACGGGCACGTACACGTGCACACACATGCACATGTACACATGTACACATGCATGCACATGCATACATACATGTGCATGCACACACATATGTAGACCTGCACGCACACGTGCACACACACACATACACGTGTACTTACATGCACACACACACATACACGTGCATGCACACCCACATGTACACATGCACACACACGTACATGTGCATGCACACACACACGCACATGCACACATACACATGCACGCTCATGCACACGTACACGTGCATGCACACATGCACGCACATGCAAACGCACACGCACATGCACATGCACACGAGCATGCACATGCACACACATGTACATGCACACACACACACGTACATGTACATGTGCACACACATGCACATGTACACATGCACATGTACACGTGCACGCACATGCACATGTACATGTGCATGCACATGCACATGTACATGTGCACGCACATGCACATGTACACGTGCACGCACATGCACATGTACATGTGCATGCACATGCACATGTACACGTGCACGCACATGCACATGCACACACACACACATACACACACACGTACATGTGCAGACACACGCATGCATGCACACACACACATGCATGCACACACACACACATGCATATGTGCATGCACACACACATGCACACTTTGGTAACTAAAGAAGTGTCATACCCATATCTGATTGGCTTCTTGCTCTCCCATTGTGATCTTCTAATTGCTTGGTTGGACACACGTACATGTGCATGTACATGCACACGTACACATGCACGTACATGCACACATACATGTGCATGCACATGTACACGTACAAGTACTTGTGTATAGGTACTCGTACAAGTACACATACATGTACACATACATGTACACATACACATATAGGTACACGTAAAGGTACACATAGAGGTACACGTACACATACACATACATGTACACATACATGTATATGTACATGTACATGTACACATACACGTACAGGTACACGTACACGTACAGGTACACGTACACGTACAGGTACACGTACACGTACAGGTACACGTACACGTACAGGTACACGTACACGTACACGTACACGTACACGTACACGTACACGTACACGTACACGTACAAGTACACGTACACGTACACGTACACGTACACGTACACGTACACGTACACGTACACGTACACGTACACGTACACATACACATACACATACACGTACACATACACATACACATACACATATCATTGTGAAGTGAGAATCAATGTTAATTGAGACAACCACAATAGTTTTTCAAATCACAATCATAAACATGCACACTCATATACACATACACACACATTCATACACATAGAAATCCTTTTGCATATACCTAATGCTAAAACATCTCAAAATTATTATGAAGTAAGAATCAATTTTATGGTTCAATAGTATCTAAACTAAAGTACCTAAAATAAATTAATTCTTAATTTTAAAATTTAAATATGAACATTAAATAATATTGAATTTTGAATTTTAATTATTAATTCTAAATAAGATTGAAACTTTATAGATATTTATTATTATTTTTATTTGTCTTATAATTTTCTAAATATTCAACTCTAATATTAATAATTTTTTTATTTTATAATTCTAAAAATATTAATTAAAAAAAAAGAGTTTAGACCTTGATTTTTATACTATGCAATCAACTCACACAAAACAAGGTAGCTTTGGTGATGGTACACCGAGGACCACTATTTTATTAAATATTGTTTCAATCGAAAGCTTTCGATCCAAGATTTTTTCAATCAAGAAGTTTTTTGATCAAAAAGCTTTTCGATCAAAAAACCTATGGCCTTATTAAAAAACAATTTTGAGTGATTCGAATAAGATAAAGTGGCACCAAATAATTCGACCAAATAACAGAGGTCTACCATAAAATTTTGTAATTATTTAGGAATAATCAAATTACCAAATAACGAATAATGCAACCTAAATAATTAGCAATGTCTTGCCATACTGTTATTTGTGACATGTTAACATGCTTCCGCCCATCCAAAACGTGAAGCTTTGTGCAAGGACATATTATGTGTCTACCTTATAGAGATTCTTATCTTCATTTTTTTTCAACTCTTCTTTAATATTCCCTCATGTGTGAAAATTCGTGTGATTGCACATTTGGGATATTTTCTTTCTTTGTGGGAGAAGATTTCATGTACTAGGAACGATCTAGAATAATGTACTTCTCAGTATTTGTATATGTATATGGTAGAAAGATATTTTTAAATAATCATAATAAATCCCATGCAACTGCTAACATCTCTTTCTCTCTCTTTCTCTCTCTTTCTCTCTCTCTCTCTCTCTCTCTCTCCCCCCCATGGACCCATAAACATCATGACAACTAAGTCTTGGAAATTTTAGTAGGAAGCTACTTGTAAACGTTAAGCTCATTTTTCCTTTCGTTACATTTTACAAAAGATTTTTTAAGACCGCATGATTCTCTTGGAAGTAAGTCCTATTAGAAAATGTAATGAAATGCTCAATAGAACTTTGAACACAATAAGAGAAGATGCTCTCTCGAAAGCATGGATTCGAAGGAACTCAGAACCGCTGGGGATTGTCATAGGGTTCTTTCGCATTAAAGAGTGTAGATATCCCTCACTATGAGAATTAAGAATTAAACAACTTGTCCCAATTGGCTGGCCTAGTGGTTGGGCCTCTCGTCTCTTAAGGCGGGGGCGAGGGTTCAACCCCTCACAGCAACATGTAAGGGACATGTGTATCTTGGAAAGATGTTGCATGTGGCTGATGTGCCACCGTTTGTCTATCTCCGCGGTAGTTGTAACCGCCGTTTAACCCAGTCTTGTAAACCCCTGTTCTTGTGGGATAAGGAGGGTCCCATTGGTACTATGCCCTTCCTTGTACAATTGCAATTTCAAAGTTAAAGTCCGGGGGAGTAGGCCTCGGCCAAACCTCCATTAAAAAAAAAAAAAGAATTAAGAATAAAGATAGGCCCAAGAGTATGTTTCTAATAAGCAGAAACACATTGGGAGCCATAAGAAGATTATGCTCCATCTTTAGAGACCCTTCACTCTCATAAAGTAGATTTTTATTATAAATTAAATATCAGGATTAAAAATTTAACTTAAAATCTCTCTCTCTCTCTCTCTCTCTCTCTCTCTCTCTCTCTTTGGAGAAGATACTTTCTAAAACAGCATTTCGGGTTAGAGTTTTTAATTTTCAGATCTGTAGTCAGAGAGAGAAGAATTGCATACTTCATGCTTCTGTGCTTTCTCTTGGTCAAATATGTATACTTCCATTGGGAGGATATCAATACTTCTTGACAAACCTTAATTCCTGCAAATTACTGACTACTTCCTCTCTAATCATAAGTACTGTTTTTGTGAAAGACAAATGGACTGCAGCAGAAGCAACCTAAGAAGCTTTTTCTACAGCAGAAATTTACTTTTCACAGCTTAAGTTAAGAAGCAACATACAGATACAATGAGTCCTTATGGTGTTCATTGTGTGCAAGCTTTTTTCTTGTTCAGCATTCAATTTGCATGCTGCTATTACCTCCATGGAGTCTGCATGATTGGATGGATTCACTTAAGTAAGGCAAGTCATCATAACAACACATGAAACTAGTGTAGGCTTTCCTTTGCTTGCACACCATGTCTTTGCATGCAGCATGCCTATAACAGTATATTAGCCAGTGATGAGGGCAGCCTTCCAAATCAGTGCTGAATCAAGATGAAGTACCTATTGGCGATATTCTTCATTTCTGTCTCGCAGTTCTCCATAGCTTCTCCGAGGTCTGATGGAGAAATCACATGGACAGACGTTAGGCTGAAGCTTGATCATGCTTCAGCTTCTCATGGAACAGCTGCAGCCTCTAGCAAGGCTTCCATAAGAACATCCATGGCATCTCAAGATGATGATCAGAATAAGTCTGCCACTTTTACGCAAGATGACGCACCATCACCGTTAGTTCAGAATCAACCTTTAGCATCGCCATCGTTATATCCACCGTTAGCTCCATCGCCATCTTCAACGATAGCTAATCAGCTTCGAGATTCATCACAAAGTCAATGTCCACATAATGTCCCAAGTCCTCTACCTCCATATTTTGTAACCCCTCTGTATCCAACGTGTGTGCATCCTGCATCAGATATTCCTCAATCCAAAGCAGATCCACTATCTCCATCTTCTCAATCAGACACACCACTTTCATACCCACCGTTGGCATCACCTTTCCAAGCTCCATTCTTGCGAGCTGTTCCACCAAAACTTTTCCAACCCTTGGCCCCTTCATTGCCTACAGAATCGCCTTTTGAATCTCCATTCAACCCTCCCCTTTCTTCACCAGATATTTCATCATCCTCCGTTGACTCACCTTCTGCTTCTGATCCACCTACACTTTCATACCCACCGTTGGCATCACCTTTCCAAGCTCCATTCTTGCGAGCTGTTCCACCAAAACTTTTCCAACCTTTGGCCCCTTCATTGCCTACAGAATCGCCTTTTGAATCTCCATTCAACCCTCCCCTTTCTTCACCAGATATTTCATCATCCTCCGTTGACTCACCTTCTGCTTCTGATCCACCTACCTCAGCTCCTTCCGCGTCAAGATCAATTTCTCCATTTCTGACACCTTTGGACCCTCCGCTCTTCCCTTTTCCACCTCCAGTTGCACAGCCATCTTCCTCGACCTTATTCCCAAGAACCTCACCACACTCCCCTGCACAACAACCAGTTCCAGTTGCACAGCCACCTTCCTCGACCTTCGTCCCAAGAACCCCACGACAATCCCCTGCACAACAACAAGTTCGCAGATCACGTCAAGGACTTCCTCCTCCATCCAGAAGGAGAGAAGTTCCATTCAGATTCCTACCCCCACCTCAGCCACCTCCGCCACCTCCTTCACCTCCACCGCCACCTCCTTCACCACCGCCGCCACCTCCTTCACCACCACCGCCACCACCTCATGTGTTAGCGCCTCCGCCAAAGGAACAAAAGCAATCTAGGCATACCTTCACTGCTCCGCCACCGCGTCCGCATACCGTGTGCAACGGGCCATTCCTTCCATGGGCTCCTCATCATTGCGTTAATCCCTTGCTTGAGCACATGCCTTGTCTCGGAATAGCGCACATCGTCACGATAGAATGCCCTCGCTTTCCTATACAGGGACCTCCTCCTCCTTTCTCCGATTGTTGTGGAGCTTACAAGGAATTCAACAGACGGTGTATGACATCAGGAGTTAGCTTAACAGATCCCAGAGCCTGCATTCCCAATAACATCTGCATGCTCCCCTATGAGATAGCGTTGCTGGAGATGTATTGCCAATATCAATAACTTTCCTGCTCACAGTCTAACACCATAAATTCTCATCAGCTGAAGATGCGCCATCAATATAATGTACTACTGACGAAGCCCTTTGCAGGAAAGGAGAATCTGATAGGGCCGAAGCCATGATCATTGTCGAAACAATCCATTAATCTAGGAGTCTTACTTAGAAGAATCCCTTTTCAACAGAAATCTGGAATAAGATTAGCATCTCATTGCAGTCTCACACTACAAACCAAAGATCTCTTACATAATTCGCCCGCTTGCTGATTACCTTGTAATTACTGTAATTAAGCAGTGATAAGCAGCATTAGATATTGCATTCTATACAGTCAATGAACGTGTTGATCAGCTTTTGAACATGCTAAACAGTCTTGGTGATCAAACCCCCGATGTTAGTGGTTATAGTGCTATGGTGTTTGCTTTGTGATGCGTTTGTCATGGGATTTTGACTCTGCAGTCAATCAGCCTGTTGATGATTTCTGAAAATTTTATTGTGTAGATACTCGTTTTTTGTTTTTTGGTTTTATGAGTACAATGAATTGGAAACACACTCACACACCCAAATTTCTAGTAAGGTAGAGACATCCATCTTTGAGAAACTCATAGATATGTCCATCCAAGACTTGATCTTAGGACTTCCTCCCAGAGACTCAAGGCGTCAAACCACTAGGCTACGTGGGCTTGGATAATACTCGTGTTTATTAGGCACATCCTACCACGCAAACCGGCCTAATCCTCGTAGGTCTACGGTTTGAAACCCAACCAGGCCTTTGCATTATATGAAGTGATTGCCAACTATTCCGTGCACCCAAGTGATTAAAAGATGGGATCTGAGATTGATCAGTGAAATATAAGAGAATAGTCGAGGAGATAAGGCGCAGAGGTACCACCTTGGATGTCATGAAAATCCAAGGTGTGTGTGTGTGTTATTGATATATCTTCATAGTGATGTGTGAACACATAGAATTTTCAGGGCATTTTTTTTCATTTTTTTATAAGTTTTGTTTTTCTGGTTGTATATACTCCTATAACTCTAAAGGGCTACTTATCCTTGTACATTGTACAGTTAATAATACACTGTCTGTTGTGCTCTTAAGCTTCTTATAATAATATAATGTCTGCTGTGCTCTTAGGCTTCTTATAATAATATACTACACTGTATCTTTTGCACTTAAGTTTCTTCTTTTTCTTCTTTTTCATGTTTAATTCTGTCTGTTCTTGTTACAAGTTTAGTAATTAATGGGGCTGAATGTGCTCCTATGTGAGATCACAGCTGCTTAATGAGTAAGGTCTCACAACTTTTTCAAACACACTAGAAGAGATGAATTAGAGTATACACACAGTAGAAGAGATGAATTAGAGTACACACACAGTAGAAGAGATGAATTAGAGTACACACACAGTAGAAATGAAATAGAGAGATGAAAAAGAATAAATGAGAGTAGACGAAGAAGAACAGATGAGGCGAATACACAGTAGAGTGAATTAAAAAATGCATAGAGCAAAGCTATAAGTTAATCATAACACTACAAATGAGAAGATTGATAAAAATCTAAGGGAGAAATGGCCAAATATGATAGAGGTGTTTGAGTAGCACACTAAGGTGTCACCTAACCAAGTCCCAATGAAGGAGCTCAAGGTTGGCATTGACTGATGTCATGCTCTTCGATTATGTCTCTTCCCTCTCCCATTGGATGTATCTTGATGATAATGTCTAAATGCTGAACCTCATGATGCCCAAAAATGTGTTGTGTTTCCCCTTATATCCCCAAGAGGACTCCATGTAGGTCTATGAAGTGCTCATGCGCCGAGTGCTTGAAGCTTCCTTTGTATTTTCTCTGTAATGCTTCATCATGAACCAAGTATTGTACTTATGAAGTAAGCCCCTCAGTGTTATACTCCTTAAATGACATGTTTGACTCATACTCTTACATGTCGAGATTAGTGTTCAAGTCACTTTTAAATATAAAAAAGTAGTCATAGAAAAAAATTGTAAAAAGAAGAGGCTCATATGAAAATCAAAGGTGACATATAGATGTCCTTTTTATCTAGCTAGAGGGGGCTCACATAGTCTAAATATTTTGTTGCTGGTTCAATACCTAAAGGGCAAGCTCCCACAACTTGTCTATGCCTCTCGCAAAGTGATAGAATAGAACTCAATAAAGATGAATTCGAGTATACATAGAGTAGAAATGATGTAGAGAGTAGATGAAGTAGAGAGTAGATGAAGTAGAATAGATGAGACCAATACACAATAGAGTAGCTAGGAAAAATACACAGAGAAATGATATGACATAATTACACATCAAAACATCACAAAATGAAAAACTTAAGAGAGAAACATGAGGAAAGGAAAAATACCATGAGATGCATCAATAGCACACCATAACATCACACCAAGAGCACCTAATCAAGTCATAGTGAAAGGTCTCAAAATTGGCATCAGATGATGGTGCACTCTCTAATTCTCTCTCTTGCCTCTTTCTCAAGATCTCTCTTGATGACAATGCCTAAATCATGGTCTTCATGATGTTATGATATAAGATGCCCAAAAATGTGTTGTGTGTCCCCTTATATCCCTAAGGGGACCCCATGCAAGTCTACATGTGTACTCACTTTCCTCCTTGAAGATGTACTAGGATCTTCTCTTTAATGAGTCACTCATGCACCAAGTACTTCTTTTGTACCTCCTTAAATGCTTCATCATGGAGAAAATTATTCTTTTGTACTTTTGAAGTGAGCCATTAATCAATCTTTGTACTTCTTAAATGACATGTTTGACTCATTTTCTTACATGTGCAGGTCACATCTCTAGGTCACATGTCCAAGACACATGCCCACTAAACTTAGCCTTTACAAGTCACATTTAAATGTGATAATGGGTCATAAAAAACAAAGGGGGGGGGGGGGGAGAGGTTCACGTGGAAATCAAAAGTGACTTATATGTGTCCTTTTAAGCTAGCTAGAGAGCGTTCACACAATCTCCAGAAATGGTCCATGTGAGATGACACTTGTGGGTTATGTGTTCTACATATGCCCACCTCTAGAGGTCTGTTTGTATCTGCAAGCATTATTATACCATTGAGAATACTTCAAAATACATGATCCATATAATGCTATTGAAGGTGCAAGGAAGGGTGAACTTTAAAATGTAGACATTGAAGGCTACAAACTTGCAGTAGATGTAGTCACCAAGAACAACACAACAAAAGGAAGGATGATGAGGAAGAATAATGGGAATGATTTTTCAAATCACAATGAGGACATAGAATGGGCTGGGTAAGAGGAAGAGGATGGAGAAGACTGATAAAATGAAGGGGCGAGGCTGAAAACTATGATGAAGTGGAAGAGATAGGTGAAATAGGAGAAGAGATAGTTCATAAGGAGAATGGTCTTGAACTAACATGGAGTGAACGAGTGATATGAGGGATCTACTCATCAATTAATTACTCCAAGAAAAACAATGTGATTAGTTCTGTTTTGTTTGGACCAAATAATTTGATAAATTGAATTATCAACTTTTCTTACATCATATATTTGAATTATGATAATTATATGGATTAAGGGACAACCCAATTTCCTTTTGAAAAATTAGAGAAGAGAAAAAAGGACCTTTTTTGGCTTTAATTCAGTGAGGGCTTCAAGAATCTCAAAAGGTCCTACAGAAGTGGAGTACTTAAGATATTTCTCCTACTATCTTGCAACCTTTGTGCAATATTCTTGTCTGCGAGAATGACAAAGTGTTTCTTTGTCTCCAAATCAAATTTTGTTGGAGTGAACCTCTCTCTCTCTCTCTCTCTCTCTCTCTCTATATATATATATATATATATATATATATATATATATATATATATATATATATATATATATATATATATATATGTATGTGTGTGTGTGTGTGTGTGTGTGTGTGTGTATATATATATACCTTTACCACTTTCATTTGATGTGCTTGAATCTTGAAATGATGAATAATTCCTTCAAGTTTCTCTAGAACCCTAAGGATACACAATCATAACCTTTAACATCATACAAACAAAGAGCATCAAGGGATTCATTCCGAAGTGTAGAAAAGAAAAGATAGGTGAAAGATTCATCACATTAGCTCGTATTAAAGATCAAAACCTCATAAATGATTGCATGTGTTGTTTCTATTGTTCTCTAGAGATCGGTATAAAGACAAACAATCTGTGCATTGGTCATCTAGTTGCAACGATGGAGAGTTGTTGAGGGCTTCTTGTTTTAGAAATTTTGATGGTAGAGAAGAAATTGAAATTTGGATGAGAATTCCATAGATTTTTTACTTACTACTGCACAAGAATAGGTGGGGAAGAAAGTGTCTAGATGGAGCAACAGAGAAGAAAAGGGACCTAGAAGAAGAAAGAGAAGGTGAAAGATGAAAATAATCGGTAAGTCTAAATATTGAAGTCCACCTTTCCTTGAAAGATTATTTTGATTGTCTATGGAAGAAAATTCTCATCGTCTAGGTATATAGTCCTTCCACTACAGATATCCCACTGTAAGGGACAAATTTTCAAAGCATTTTTGGCTATGTGTACTTCATTTTCATTTATAGTAAAAATGTTCATGATATCACATATATTCAAACATGGCTTGTTCTCTTTCCTTATCCAGCTTCCCCATCCATTTTCACCTTCAAGATCTCTCATATTCTTATTAGAAATTGATGGTCTAATCAATAGAGTAGCCGTTGTAAACTAACCCATTAAAACACTAAGACATTGAGATACACTAAAATCTAATGCATGTCATGCATGTGAGGTATAGTTAATGTTGGTGTGTAAAACACCACAAGAACTAAACTAATGTGGTATTAGAAGACCTCCATAACCATCATTAGCTTAGCAAAACTCTAAATGTGAGTCTTCATCTCTGAACTTAGTGAAAATCAAAATTTCACTTCACAGAAATCTGCACATTTTCTTCAAACCTTCAATTTGACCTGTATCAACTTAATCTTTGCAAATTCCTTTGATCATTTGCTAAAAGAAGTTCTTGCTAATGTTAAGCAACACATAACAAACAAAACTTTCAAGTAATAACTTCAAAATCCTCTGATTTTGCTCCAACCTTTTCACTATGTCTGAAAACTGGAAATTGACTTCATCGATCTGACATACCTTCACTGTTAAGCTGATTTCTCTGAGTATACGTCCCGTTTCTTAAAGATCTTTTGACCAAATGTAGTTGAAGACAGTAGCTTTAAAATGAGCTATCACTTACTAAAAACTTTACAGTACACTTCGAGATCTGACCTTAAGAAGTTCAGGTAAATGTGCGCCAGAAAAGTCGTAACTGTCAACTACCTTACACAGTCATATGAAATGACTTAGAACTCAATGTACAAGAGGAATTAGACTCAATCCTTCTACACAAACATATGTTGTATATCAAAGAAGATGTGTACAAAATGGCTTGGCCTAATTTTGCTCATAGCCATGGAAAACTCTCTCAGACTCAGAAGTTTTTTCTCAACATCTCTCTCAGAAAAGACACGACTTTTCTCTACTCACTCAGATTACAAAATTGAGTTCTCTCATACATGTTTTTGTCTCAAATTAACTTATATACCTATGGTTTACATTCTTCTAGACTTGAACTCGTAAGTTCTGAAGATCAAATAAAAAACTAGACTCTAATTTGCACTAATTTACAATAGTGAAATTATCCCTTCACTTAGGCTTAATTTTCTGTAGGTCTTTTCTTCACTTCTCCTTCCCTTCTTTCTTTCTTCATATGTCTTCATATATCCATGCCTAATTAGTGAGTGAAGCCCCAACAGCTCCCCCTCAATCACTAATTAGCATACTTTGACTTCTTCACATAGTCTTCTTCTCTTTTATTCCTGCCATCTCCTTGAACCTACTTGTCTTTACTCCATCCAAGCTCTTTGTCATAATATCTGCAATCTGATCTTTTGTAGAAGTGTACACCACTTCAATCTCTTTCTCCATTACCTTTTCTCTGAGAAAGTGATACTGTATTTCTATATGCTTTGTTCTTGCATGAAATACAAGATTTGCTGCAAGATATAATGAACTCATATTATCTCCATGAATGATAGGTATACCTTGATCAATTCCCAAGCTTTTGAATAATGTCTGCATCCATATGACTTCTTTTGCTGCTTCCACAAGTCCTTTGTATTCAACTTCTGTTGATGATAAAGCCACTGTGTGTTGTTTCTTTGAACACCAACTCACAAGTTTATCTCCAATATATATCATGTAGCCATGAGTAGATCTCCTATCATCCTGACTTCCTGCCCAATCTGAATCACTATAGGCTCTCAATCTTATATTTGATATAAAAGGATAATACAATCCTTCTTTCAGAGTCCCTTTGATATATCTAAGAACTCTTTGACCTGCAATCCAATGTGGATCCTTTGGACAATGCATGAATTGAGAAAGAACACCCACTGCATAACTAAGATCACGCCTTGTTAGTGTAGCATAAATTAAACTTCCCACTAAAGATTGATACTTCCTCATGTCTTTGAACTCTGCACCATCATATCTACTGAGTTTATGATTGACCTCTAGTGGTGTTGATGCCTCTCTGCAATTCTCCATGTTAAACTTCTTTAGAAGATTCAAGAGATACCTTTCTTGTGATACATATATACCATGTTCTGCATAAGTGATTTCCATTCCAAGAAAATATGACAATTTTCCTAGATCACTTATCTTGAATTCCTTCTCAAGTAGCTTCTTCACCTCCTTGATTCCTTCATTTGAAGTACCTGTGATTATAATATCATCTACATAAATACAAATGTAGATCATACCTTCATCTGTTCTTTTGATAAGTAAACTTGCATCTGCCTTTGAACTTTGATATCCAAGATCATTAAGATACTTTACAAGTCTATAATTCCAAGCTCTTGGAGCTTGCTTCAAACCATAAAGAGCTCTTCTTAACCTGCAAACATAATTTGGAAACTTATGATCTGCAAACCCTTGAGGTTGCTCCATGTAAACCTCATCTGATATATATCCATTCAAAAATGCATTCTTAATGTCCAATTGACTCAATGTCCATCCTTTTGATGCTGCAATGGCAATGATTGTCCTTATGGTTGACATCTTTGCCACAGGACTGAATGTCTCATCATAATCTATGCCAAAAGTTTGAGCATAGTCTTTAACCACCAATCTGGCTTTGTATCTGGCTATAGTTCCATCTGCATGCTTCTTAATTTTGTAAACCCATTTATTTCCAATCACTTTCTTACCATTAGGCTTTGGAACAAGTTCCCAAGTTTTGTTTTCTTCAAGTGCATCAAACTCTTCCTTCATTGCTTCTTCCCATTGTCTCTTACCCTTTGCTTCATCATAGCTTTGAGGTTCTTCATCTTCCTTAACCATGTAAGCATAATTTTTCTAAGTCAAGTAAGAAGTATCATATGAATACCTTGTAGGTTGCTTCCTCATTCTGGTTGATCTTCTTGGTTCACACTCTTCATGTATATCTGGATGTACTTCTTCATCAAATATTGGTCCATCTTCATTCCTTCTATATGATCCAACTCTTGATGTGCTTGCTTGCATATGTTCTTCATCTCCATCTATCTGCATATGTGATTTACCCCTTGCACTCCTTCTTATCTCTTCTTCAAATGTTTCAAGGTCACAATCTTTATCTGCATACCAACTCTTCTGTTCATCAAAGGTCACATCTCTGGAAACAATAAAGTGTTTAGTTAAAGGACTCCATAGCCTATAACCCATTTGCTTTTCATCATACCCAATAAACACATATTTTTCTGCCTTTGGTTCAAGCTTATGTCTGAGTTGTGATGGCACATAAGCATAGGCAATTGATTCCACATGGTAGCCTATTAACAAGATATGTAGCTGTATTTACAGCCTCAGCCCAAAGATAATTAGGGCAATTCTTTTCCTTTAACATTGCTCTTGCAAATTCAACCAATGTTCTATTTCTCCTTTCTGCCACCCCATTATGTTGAGGTGTATACCTGCAAGTTATCTCTCTCTTGATACCTGCATTCCAAAGATAGTCATTAAACTCTTGGGAGAAGTATTCTCCCCCTCCATCAGACCTTAGCCTTTTAAGTTTTTGACCTGTAACTCTTTCTGCATAAGCATGAAAATGTTTGAAAGCTCCAAATACTTCTGATCTTTCTTTTAGAATATAAAGGGTTATCCATCTTGTAGCATCATCAATAAACAAAACATAATACCTAGATCCATTTATTGAACCTTCTTTTGTTGGTCCCCATACATCTGTATGTATGAGTTCAAGTAAACCATCATGCTTGAAAACTTTCTTCTGAAATGGTAGTCTATGTGCTTTTCCCATCTGACAAGCTTCACACTTATATATCATATGTTGATTCTTCACATTTGGTAGCCCCATTACAGATTGGTTCTCCACCATAGTTTTTATTCCTCTTTCATTGAAATGTCCCAACCTCTTATGCCAAAGATCTAACTCTGTAATTACTTCATCACCATGTGTGATTAAGGCTTGACCAACATTTCCTTGTACTTTGAGAGTAAAAAGTCTACCTTCCTTCTTACCACAAACAATGGGTTTGTATGCATCATCTGGATCTTCAACAAATACCCCTTCATTTGTAAATCTGACTTGGAACCCTTTTTCCACTATTTGTCCAACACTAATCAGATTCTTTGGTATTGTTGGAACATACAAAACATTTGTTAATAAATCAGCTCCACTCCTGCACTTCACTTTTCCAATTGAATGCACATTATGTTTTGTATTATCACCTGTTTGTACTGTATGACTTGAATTGCCTTCTTCCAATTCTGACAACAATTCTATATTACCTGACAAATGATTTGAACAACCAGAGTCAATATAAAATACCTTGAGATCCTCCTTCTCTGATGAACTTATTGAATTCATCATTAATGTTGTATGAGTGTCATTCTGTGTATCATTTGCATAATTGTAATATGTGGTGTTGTAAGCTTGATTCTGATTCCAATTTCTTCCACCACCTCTTCCATAACTTCCTCTTGAATTCTGTCTTCCTCTTTGAAATTGATTCTGAAACCTTCCACCTCTTCCTCTGCCATTGTTGTTCTGATTTTGGCTTGCTCCTTGTTGATTATGCCAACAATCATATGCTAGATGATTGCTCAATCCACAAATCCAACATGTCTTCTTGTTATTGTTTTGATTACCTCTACCTCTTCCATTTCCTTGACCTTTACCTCTACCAAAACCTCTTCCTTTTGCATAATTTGCTTGAGTTGTTGACTCTTCTTCATCCTTTGCCTTGCCTTTATCTCCTTTCTTCTTGTTCTTCATGTACATTGCAGAACTTTGACCTTTGTCTCCATCTGACTTCAAGTCTTGCTCAAATGTGAGCATCAATCCAAGTAATTGATTCAATTCTGGCACATAATGGTTTAATGAGAGTTCTGTTGAAAGTACAAAAGGCTTCCATCTCTCATCACCTCTTAACCCTGCAAGTAATTGTGCTATCAACCTATGATCTTCAATATCCTCATCAATGGATCCAAGGCTATCTGCCAAGTCCTTCATCTTAGTGACATAATCACTAATGCTCTGATTTTGCTTTTTCTTGAATGTGGTAAACTCTGACCATAAGCTAGCTTTCCTAGCTTTAGTAGTGTTTTGGAAGTGATCTTCCAAAGCATTCCAAATGTCTTCAGCTGTTTCTAACCCTCTGATATGTGGCAACAAATGATCTGTAATAGTATTATATATATAAGCTCTTGCACTTGCATCTCTCTTCTGCCATAGCTTCAAAGCTTCTAGCTCTTCCTTTCTTGGATGACTTTCATCTTCAAATTTAGGCTTCTCTTCTTCACCTGTCACATATACCATTAGATCCTTACTCATAAGTAAGGCTTCCATCCTCATTACCCAAGCAGGATAGTTATCTCTGTCCAATTTGTCAATGGACACATGATCTACCATAGTATCCTTGCTTCTGCTTCAACCTGTAAGTATAAAGTTAAAGAATGATACCTTTTGTAGACCTTTACCCTTGGGAGTAACTTTGAAATAATCTTCAGATGACTTTTGTTTGTTGAACACTTCAGCTTCCACCTTCTTTGATAAAGAATTCTTCAATTCTTCTTGTATCTACTCTCCTTTTACTCTCGAGGACCTTATCTGCTCTGATACCACTTGTTGGGGTGTAAAACACCACAAGAACTAAATTAATGTGGTATTAGAAGACCTCCATAACCATCATTAGCTTAGCAAAACTCTAAATGTGAGTCTTCATCTCTGAACTTAGTGAAAATCAAAATTTCACTTCACAGAAATCTGCGCATTTTCTTCAAACCTTCAATTTGACCTGTATCAACTTAATCTTTGCAAATTCCTTTGATCATTTGCTAAAAGAAGTTCTTGCTAATGTTAAGCAACACATAACAAACAAAACTTTCAAGTAATAACTTCAAAATCCTCTGATTTTGCTCCAACCTTTTCACTATGTCTGAAAACTGGAAATTGACTTCATCGATGTGACATACCTTCACTGTTAAGCTAATTTCTCTGAGTATACGTCCCGTTTCTTAAAGATCTTTTGACCAAATGTAGTTGAAGACAGTAGCTTTAAAATGAGCTATCACTTACTAAAAACTTTACAGTACACTTCGAGATCTGACCTTAAGAAGTTCAGGTAAATGTGCGCCAGAAAAGTCGTAACTGTCAACTACCTTACACAGTCATATGAAATGACTTAGAACTCAATGTACAAGAGGAATTAGACTCAATCCTTCTACACAAACATATGTTGTATATCAAAGAAGATGTGTACAAAATGGCTTGGCCTAATTTTGCTCATAGCCATGGAAAACTCTCTCAGACTCAGAAGTTTTTTCTCAACATCTCTCTCAGAAAAGACACGACTTTTCTCTACTCACTCAGATTACAAAATTGAGTTCTCTCATACATGTTTTTGTCTCAAATCAACTTATATACCTATGGTTTACATTCTTCTAGACTTGAACTCGTAAGTTCTGAAGATCAAATAAAAAACTAGACTCTAATTTTGCACTAATTTACAATAGTGAAATTATCCCTTCACTTAGGCTTAATTTTCTGTAGGTCTTTTCTTCACTTCTCCTTCCCTTCTTTCTTTCTTCATATGTCTTCATATATCCATGCCTAATTAGTGAGTGAAGCCCCAACAGTTAATAGTCCCACATATAGATCATATTTAGAAAACATGCCTCCTTTTCTCTATCCTTCCATAATGGGCATGAGAGCAAGGCCATATACCATGTGGTAGAGAGTGTAATGAGGATCATTCTAAGAACTTATTTTTTATGTGGGGTTTGTGGAGTCAAAATGTAAGAAATAATAACACAATGGAATAAACCAATAGATAACATTGAATATGTAGACCAAGAGATAGAGAACTCAAATTCTCAAATTTCCAAGAGGAATCTAGCTACAAAGATGGTGGTGTCCACCTATGTGCTCCCAATGTGGAGCTTGGATGTTGATCTAGATAGACTCTAGATGAAGGGCTCACTAGTTCACAATGTTATGGAAAGCTTTGCATAGGCGATGCTTATATAGATTTCACAATGGGAGTTTGTATAGCCAAGCATAGTTGACAAAGACAAATAGATAGTGAAATATAATTTTTGAAAATATCTCCATGATGAGAAGTCTGAATGTCTTAGCCTTTCCGGCCCGGGGAGATATGCCCCGAGATCCCACAAAAGAGGGCAAGCTGCCCTATGCACTCCCCACATTAAGGTTCTATGGGGAAACAATGTAGTGACATAGGGACCTTATTTTTGCCTTAAATGACAACCCAATGTTACAAATTAGAGAACCATGTATTATTTGTAGTCGCTTGCAGATGGTATATTGAGTATATCCAACTTAATGTCCACCCTAGGGTGAACTATTTCCTTGGTCCAATACCAAGATTAAGAAAGTGTTGTTGAAGTTCCCCCCTCGTTAACCATGTAGTGATATTGAATTTCTATGTGCTTGGTACATGCATGGAAAAGAGGATTTTTTGGTGATGGCCATGCAACTTTGGTTGTCACACTTCAAATCTATATCATCATGTCCTTGTATCCCTATGTGCCATATGATCCTCCTCAACCATGGTTCTTCACATGCTGCAACATATGCCACTTTGTATGCTTCTTATTGATCCATGGGAAAACTAAAGATCCTAGAGAAAAGAAACATCCAAAAATTCATTCTAAGAGATTTCCAATGGTGTCTTACACATCTAAATTGGACCTACGGATTGAGAGATACACTCTAATCTTTGTTGTGCTCACCTTTGAAAGCGATCCACGTGCCTTCCATCCACTTTCCCAAGCGTATTTCCTAGGTTTTGATACCAATTGTGGGAATTGAACTCATGAACTACCGACTAGGAGTATGATGGGCTAACCACTTGCCCCAAAAGCCATGGTTGAGGATTACTTCCTAATCCTCCCTCTTAGGGTGCGGTTCAACCATCTCCTACCTATCATATCTTGATTCTAACAAGATCATTGTGGGAGATATTATAGGTGTGTAAAAAAGATATTGTTTGCAACAATCCATCGATCAACTTCCAAATATTTGTCTTCACAATTGGTATGTCTCCTTCTGTGTCTTTAATACTTCTACTTTGTGGTATGTTTATGTACTCTTTTTCGATTTTCTCTAGCCACATGTATAAGGTACCACCATTCCACAATTTGAAAATGAGACATGGGCCTTTGCTATTATGCCGAGCTAATCCAAGAGGATTGATAATTCCATTGTGTGTAACATGTAAAATTGTGGCTTCGTTCTCTCATGTATGTATATCACTGCCATGTAATTTGAATAACTTTGTGGAAAATATTTCATTGATGAACCTTGGGTGGGTTATTCTAACTTTATGATCATTCCACATTGTCCTTTCCCCCCAGGAGATCTACATCTTTGAAATGAATAAATGAATATGGGAGGAAACAAAGATTATTCAATGTATGATCTCCCATATTCACATGTATATCTTTTGTATTTGGATCTACTATTGGTATCTCTCCTTGTTCAATCTTGTCTAGTCTCACTCACTTTCTTCTCTTTATTTTTTGATAATCTAAATGGAAAAAAATGATTTTGTTGATGAATCCAAGCATTCTGGTGGTATCCAATGCCAATGAATCTACTAGTTTGATTATTTGTCCAAAGATATGAGCGATCGGTTTGGAAATTTTCTCATCTAATACTTGTGCTCCTCTTGATACACTACCAAATTTATCTTGAATATTGATATATGCTATTCTAAATAGTTTTTCAATGAAATATTTGTAATTGGATATGTCCATTGCTATAGTGATTGTTGATATATTTAGGTAGTGATGTGTGTGAACACACTAGGACCGTCGGGGCAGTTTTTTCCCTCTTTAGGAGGTTTTTTTCCCCCAACTTGTATATACGCCTATTGCCCTAATGGGCTACTTATCTTTGTACATTCTTTAGTAATACATTCAGTATTGTGTGTTTGTGCTCCAAGCTTCTTCTTCTTCCTTGTGCTGTTCGCGTGCTTCCGCAGACGTCTAACTCCAACAATTGGTATCAGAGCAGGTCGTCGCTTCATCTAGGGTGCCATCGACACTCCTCCGTTTGCAGTCTCAGAATCTCACGAATTTTGGTGAGCATACTCAGCGTCTTTCCGAGATCAAAACTGCTTCGCTTTGTGGTGCCGAAATCGCGATCTAAGCTCGTTTCGGCCTCCGAACGCACTATCGCAGTGCTTGTGCAGGCTATTTTGTCTTTTTGTGCCAAAGGTATATACCAGTTTCTGTTTGCTAGTTTAAGCGTCTCGAAGTTTGCTACAGGTCTAGCAGAACTCGTCTCGGCAGTTCTGTTCAACTTTTTGAGATACAATCATTTTTTTGCATCAAGGTATTGTAGTCACCGACCATGGCTGAAAGCAGTGATGTATTCCGTATGTTGGCTATTGAGGATAAGTTGGATGGTACCAACTACCCATTATGGGCTTATATGATGCGACATGTTTTGGTTGCAAAAGGATTGTGGAACATTGTGCAAGGTGTTGAAAGACGTCCTGTTACACCTGTAACTACAGGTACTACAAATACAGGTGCTGGAGCTGATGAAGATGGTGTCGAAGATGATATTCCGCAGATTCCTCTTCGTGCTACTGTTTCTGTTGCACCTATAGCAGAGTAGATTCGTTGGGATGGTAGAGATGCCCAAGCACATGCATTGATAGCTTTGTCTGTCAAACATGCCATTATTCCTTATATTCGCTCTTGCAGAACAGCTAGGGATGCTTGGGATACACTTACCACATTGTACCAAGCTAGGAATGAGGCTCATGTTGCTTACCTCCAAAAACAGTTGGAGAGTGAGCACATGAATGAAGGTGATGGACAGTTTCCTAACGAAGATCAAAGATTTGAATGAACAGTTGATTTCTGCTGATGAGGTTATACCAGATAGCTCACTTGTGCAAACCGTTCTGAATGGTCTTCCTGATTCATATCAGAGTCTTGCTTCTACTCTTCGGTTGATGATGAAAGGCAATCCAAATGCCTTATCATTTGAGGAGTTAGTCTTTGTTCTGTTATAGGAAGATCAATCCAAGCAGAACAGGTCTATTATGCATGTTGTAGATCAAGCTTTCCTAGGTAGTCAGAAGGGCAAAGGAAAATGGAGCTCTTCTACTAGTAAGCAGAAATCTACATATGTTGCACATTCGAAGAACCAGGATAAAGATGAGAAGAAATCAGAAAAGCAGAAATTGTTTTGCAAGTACTGTAAAGGGAATGATCATATCATAAAGAACTGTCCAAAACTGGCTGCAAAAGAGGCAAAGAAAAAGGAGGTTGGAATGGTTGTTGCAGAAGCCTCTACACCAAAAACACAGTCTGCTAATCTTGTGCAGGAAGAAGAATGGGCGTTCACTACTGTTTGCAGTTTTGACCCATCTTCTCATGAGCAGTGCATGTCTGTAGGGACTCAGATGTTTGGTACTTGGACAGTGGGGCGACCAAACATATTACCTCGCAGCGCAGTTTCTTCTCTTCACTCGAGCCTGCCCCTACAGGGAATACTGTCACATGCGCCAACAACTCCTCTTATTCTGTTATGGGAGTTGGTAAGATCATTCTGACTACTGCTCATGGTAATTCTTTCACCTTGTCAGATGCTTTATTTGTGCCAGGGATCAAGAAGAATCTGTTATCAGTTTCTGCATTAGCTAAGATTGGCTTGGTTTTGAAATTCGTTGATGACAGGTGTACAGTCCATGATCTATCAAAAGGCGATGTGATTATTGCTTCTGGCATTTTATGTCGTGGGCTGTATAAGCTCATAGACTATGAAAGATCTGTGAATGATTCGGCATGTGCAGTTCATGATTCTTAGGCTATGTCACATGCAAAGCTTTGGCATGCACGCTTTGGTCATCTGAATTTTGCTAGTTTGCTATGCCTGCAGAAATCTGATATGGTGTCTTCTTTGCCCAAGCTTGAGGCACCTAAAAAACATGTATGTGAAGGCTGTATTTTGGGCAAAATGTAGCGTTCCTCCTTTCCAAGAGATGGTTCAGTTCGGGCTACGCAGAAATTGCAGCTTGTACATAGTGATGTCTATGGTCCTATGCAGACACCCTCTTTTGGGAATTACCTTTACTTCGTGACTTTCATTGATGATTTTCCCAGGCATGCATGGGTATATCCACTCAAAGCAAAGTCCGAAGTGTTCATGTGCTTTAAACAGTTTTTGGTTTTGGGTGAAAATCCGTCAGCATGTAAAATGGGCACCCTCCATTCTGATCGAGGGGGGGAATATATGTCTTCTAATTTTAATGCATTTCTGGCTGAACGTGGGATAAAGCACCAGTGTACAGTGCCGTATACACCTCAACAGAATGGAATTGCTGAACGAAAGAACAGATCACTCATGGAGATGGGGTGCATGGTCAAGAGTTAGGCTTTGCCACATAGTTTCTGGCTTGAGGCTGTCATGTGTGCAGCATATGTACTGAACAGGTGTCCCACTAAAGCGCTGCAGTCTATCACTCCATATGAGGCTTGGCATGAACGCAAGCCATCTGTTGCTCATCTGCGTGTTTTTGGTTGTTTGGCATATGCATTAGTGCCTGAACAACATCATAGAAAATTGGATGATAAGGCAGTAAAATGTATTTTTGTTGGGTACAGTTCTGAAAGTAAAGGCTATCGTCTCTATCATCCACAGACTAAACGCATTCTGGTTAGCCATGATGTTGTGTTTGTGGAAGATGCTATTCAGCCATTGCTTTCATGTACTAGGAGACATCTGTTAGCTCCAAAGACATGTATGATACTTTGATGCCTCTTTTTACAGGTGGACAGTCTAGTGCTGGTCCTAATGAGGCAACTTCTCAGCCTTTGCAGGTTTCATATGATGATGCAGATCATTCTATTTTTGATGCAGATTTACATGATGCACTTGTTGATGAGAGAGCTGATATTGAGAAGGAAGAAACTATGCCAAAATGGCTGGTGCAGACTTTGCGTGACAGCAAATTAGATGCACCTTTGTCATATCGTACTCGTTCAGGCTCTCATAGTGCCTCCTTTGCATAATATTGCTATGCTATGGCTGCATCTAGTCTCTGTGATGAGAATGAGTCTGTTTCTTTTGATGAAGCACAAAATTCAGAAAATTGGATGGCTACTATGCAATCTGAATATGATGCTATAATGAAGAATGGTACATGGTCTTTATGTGACTTGCCTCCTGGCAAGAAGGCCATTGGCACTAAGTGGGTATACAAGCTGAAGCGTAAACCTGATGGTACAGTTGACAGGTATAAGGCTAGGCTTGTTGCAAAGGGTTATGCGTAGGAAAGAGGCATTGATTTTGATGAGACCTTTGCACCTACATGCCATATGACTACTGTTCGGAGCATTTGTGCACTTGCAGCCCATCATGGTTGGAATGTACATCAGTTGGACATTAAAACAGCATTTCTGAATGGTGACTTGCATGAAGAAGTGTATGTTTTTCAGCCATACCAAGCACGTGGTGCTTGCTTTAAACCATATAATGCCTTCTTTAACCTGCACACCTGGTTTTCATACCCTTTCTGCACAAAGCCACGGGGCTGAAAAACATATGTTGTCTATGTTGATGACATGCTGCTCACTGGTCCTATTGAGAAGCATATTGCTGATTTCAAGGCTGATTTGCATGCCTCATTTGAGATGTCTGATTTGGGGCATTTGCATCAATATTTGGGCATTCAATTTATGCAAGTTGATGGTGGAATGGCTTTGTGTCAAACGAAATATATTGACACATTATTGCAGCGTTTTGGCCTTGAAGATTGTAAGCCTATTGCCACTCCTATGGAGACAGGTTTATGATTGAGTCTTCATGATGTTGGAGATGCATTTGATGTTGTTCTCTATCAGCAAGCTGTTGGATGCTTGATTTACTTATGCATTACTCGGCCAGATATTCAGTTTGTTGTCTCACAGATGAGCAGGTTTATGCATTGCCCAGGAGTCACGCATTGGAAGGCGGTTAAGTGCATCTTTCGCTACTTGAGTGGTACTCGGC
This sequence comes from Ceratopteris richardii, assembly GCA_020310875.1. NCBI lineage: Eukaryota > Viridiplantae > Streptophyta > Polypodiopsida > Polypodiales > Pteridaceae > Ceratopteris > Ceratopteris richardii. The sequence goes on from CM035409.1 coordinate 161,073,435, forward strand.
TACTTGGGTTGTTTTATACCAAGGGGGGATCACTACCACCAGATTTGCATGCTTTTTCTGACTCAGATTGGGCTGGTTGCTATGACACTCGTGTTTCCACCAATGGTTTTTGCTTCATGCTTGGTAGCTCATGTATATCTTGGTTGAGCAAGAAGCAGCCTACTGTGGCCACTTCCAGTTGTGAGGCTGAGTATAGGGCAGCTTTCACAGTGACTGTTGAGTGTGTGTGGCTTAGACGCCTTATGGTTGATTTTGGTGTTGGCTAGTCTTCTGCCACCACCATCTTCACTGACAGTCAGAGCGCATTGGCAGTTGTGAGGAACCCTGTGTTCCATGCTCGCACTAAGCACATTGAGGTGCATTATCACTATGTCAAGGAGAGGTTCTCTACTAGGGAGATCAGCTTGGCATATGTGCCCACGCAGGAGAACATTGCAGACCTTTTCACGAAGGCTCTGCCTAGGGAGAAGTTTGAAGCTTTCCGCAAAGCTTTGGGCTTACTTCCTTTTGTGGAGTGATTTCCACATAGCTTGGCACTTCCTTATACATGAGTGCCAGCTCCTTGTTCACCGCATCACTCCTAGGGGAGATTTGTTGATATATTTAGGTAGTGATGTGTGTGAACACACTAGGACCACCGGGGCACTTTTTTCCCTCTTTAGGAGGTTTTTTTCCCCCGGCTTGTATATACGCCTATTGCCCTAATGGACTACTTATCTTTGTACATTCTCTAGTAATACATTCAGTATTGTGTGTTTGTGCTCCAAGCTTCTTCTTCTTCCTTGTGTTGTTCGCGTGCTTCCGCAGACGTCTAACTCCAACAATGATTTGTTCTTCTCTCATTCCATACATGTATGAGCACACAAAATCTTCCAAAAACTTTTGCTCTTGCTTATTTGTTTTACCTACCATTTGTGAAAATATAAAAAATAGACTATCACATAAAATTGAATCAGAAACGATATCAAAAATTTAAACACTAATATATTTCATAGAAACAATAATAAAAATTAAGTCTCATAAATAAAATGATAGATACTTAAATACATTTTAAGTAAACATAGATATATCAGTAAGTATATGGATAAATCAATAATATGTGTAGAAAAATGATAGAAATATGGATAGATAGTTAGACAAGTAGATTTATAATTTAATAGAAAGTATAATTATCATCTTGAAGTGAATCTTTGTAGCTATTTAGAATGTATGGGTCAAAGAATTAGACATTCATAATAGTTCATATACACTCACTATACTATGTATGAGTCTTGTCACATGAGTGTATATAACTATTGTGATAGTAAGAGTCAAAGAATCAGAAAATCGCAGTAGTTTCTATACACCTTGTGACCTACACTGTAATTATGCTCATAGAAATCTTGACGACTATTGTGAGAGTAAGATTCAAAGAATCAAACAATCACAATCGTCCCTATACACTTCCTACACTATTGAGAGTGTAGGAATCGAGGTGGTGATTTAAACAATCTCAATAGATCCATTGCTCTGTCATATACTACTGTAAGAGTAAGAATCAATGTAGCGAGTCAGACAATCATAGTAGTGATTTATTTTAAATTTTAGTATACAAGTAAGAAATGCTTGCACGAGTCAAACATGTATATTGTTGAAAACTTTTGTTACAAGAAGAAGAATATCTATGTCTCTCTTTCTCTATGTCTTGTCTTTTTTAATATCTCTTTTCTTTTGTTTTGCAGGAGCTTTTTGGCATCGATTCTTTGGAATTTGACAAGAGAAGACATCGATTGGGCTTTGACGAGAGCGATCAAAAGAATTACATCAATGTAAGTGATTGTTTTGTTCTTTTTTATAAATAGAGAGAGAGAGAGATGAAAGAGAGAGAAAATAAGAGAGAGAGAGGGAGAGAGAGATAAAGAGAGAGATATAGATAGATAGAAAGAGAGAGACATAGAGATACATACACACACATGCATACATATTACATACACATATGCATATGCATATGCATATGCATACATACACACACACATAAAATTGTTTTAGGGTTATGGTTTTAGGATTAGGGTTTTTGACGTTTACACATATACACACATAATACATACACACATGCACACATATACACATGCATACATACACACACGTACACACACATCATATATACATACACACATATGCATTTTTAGGGTTATGGTTTTAGGATTAGGGTTTTTGGCCTTTACATATATACACACATGCATACACACATGCATACATATACACACACACACACACACACACACACACACACACACACATATATATATATATATATATATATATATATATATATATATATATATATATATATATATATATATATATATATATATATATATATATATATAGACACACACACACACACACACATATATATATATATATATATATATATATATATATATATATATATATATATATATATATATATATATATATATATATATATATATATATACACATGCACATATGTATACACACACATGCATACATGCACATACACATACACACACACACCACATATACATACACACATACACACATATACATGTTTTAGGGTGAGGGTTTTAGGATTATGGTTTTTTACTTTTACACATATACACACATAATACATACACACACGCACACATATACACATGCATACACACATCTCTTTCTCTCTCTCCCCCTACACACAAATCTTTCTCTCTCTCTCTCTCTCCCTACACACACATCTCTCTCTCACATCTTGGTAAGTGATGTGTGTACTCTTTCATTGTCTCTCTTTCTCTATGTCTTCTCTTTTTTAATTTCTCTTTCCTTTTGTTTTCCAAGAGTTTTTTGGCATTGATTCTTTGGAATTTGACAAGAGACGATGTCAATTGAGCTTTGACGAGAGCGATCAAAAGAATAACATTGATGTAAGTGATTGTTTTGTCCCTTTTTATAAATAGAGAGAGAGAGAGAGAAAGAGAGAGAGAGAGAGAGAGAGAGAGAGAGATGATCGAGGGAGACTCTTTTTCCATTTTCTCTAGCCACATGTATAAGGTACCACCATTCCACAATTTGAAAATGGGACATGGGCCTTTGCTATTATGCCTAGCTAATCCAAGAGGATTGATAATTCCATTGTGCGTAACAGGTAAAATTGTGGCTTCATTCATGGCTTCGTTCTCTCATGTATGTATGTCACCACCATGTAATTTGAATAACTTTGTGGAAAATATTTCATTGATGAACCTTGGGTGGGTTATTCTAACTTTATGATCATTCCACATTGTCCTTTCCCCCAAGATATCTACATCTTTGAAATGAATAAATGAATATGGGAGGAAACAAAGATTATTTGATGTATGATCTCCCATATTAACATGTATATCTTTTGTATTTGGATCTACTATTGGTATCTCTCCTTGTTCAATCTTGTCTAGTCTCACTCACTTTCCTCTCTTTATTTTTTGATAATGTAAATGGAAAAATTTGATTTTGTTGATGAATCCAAGCATTCTGGTGGTATCTAATGCCAATGAATATACTAGTTTGATTATCTGTCCAAAGATATGAGTGATTGGTTTGGAAATTTTCTTATATAATACTTGTGCTCCTCCTGATACACTACCAAATTTATCTTCAATATTGATATATGTTGTTCTAAATAGTTTTCAATGAAATCTTTGTAATTGGATATGTCCATTGCTATAGTGATTTGGTCTTCTCTCAATCCGTACATGTATGAGCACACAAAATCTTCCAAAAACTTTTGCTCTTGCTTACTTATTTTACCTACCATTTGTGCAAATATAAAAAATAGACTATCACATAAAATTGAATCAGAATTGATATCAAAACTTTAAACACTAATCTAATTCATAAAAACAATAATAAAAAATAAGTCTCATAAATAAAATAATAGATACTTAAATACATTTTAAGTAAACATAGATACATCAGTAAGTATATGGATAGATAAATCAATAATATGTGTAGAAAAATGATAGAAATATGGATAGATAGTTAGACAAGTAGATTTATAATTTAATAGAAAGTATAATTATCATCTTGAAGTGAATCTATGTAGCTATTAAGAATGTAAGGAGACATTCATAATAGTTCATATACACTCACTATACTATGTATGATTCTTGTCACATGAGTGTATATAACTATTGTGACAGTAAGAGTCAAAGAATCAGAAAATCACAATAGTTTCTATACACCTTGTGACCTACACTGTAATTATGAATTTGGAGATGCTAGTGAGCCTAAACGCGATAAGGCTAGTAATCCCAACACATGAAACACATGGAACATGAAGGATAAGCAAGCCCTAGGAAAACTCTTATTAGCTTGTGATGAGTTAACCAGAGGTCACATTGCCTCTTGGGAAAAAATCTTATGAAGCTTGGAGGATACTTCAAGGCTTGTATGAACATGAAAATCCTTCCAAAATTCATGCCCTAGAAGTTGAATCTCATGACCTAGCAATTAGACCCCATGACCTTCTCATTAAAATCATTTCCACTTTTGAAGACTATCAAGGTTTCTAGTGAAGATATGACCATCAGACAACTTAACAAACTCCCAAATTCATATGAGCCATTTTTCATGATCCCCTAAAATAGAGGTCAAGTATTGACTTGGGAATAATTATGAATACTATTTCTCCTCTACAAGTCACATGAAAATCTTCATCATCTCAAGAAGCGGCTATGAAATCCCCAAGGGAGCATTCACAAGCCTAAGCACTCTAGTCATCAATCTAGAGAATATTCTAAGGCTCCAATAATTCTTCCAACAAAACTTTCACATGTAGTAATTGTTGTGGGAAACTAGGAAACCTTGAGAAATTTTGTTACAAGGAGAAGAATAGCTCAAAGGCATCCACATCTAGAAGCAATTCCAAGTGTGTCACACATAGGTCCCACTGTTATGGTGAAGATTTGTTCATCTAAATTGAAGCCAATGCCTTGATTAATTTCGGCACATCTCAAGAATGGTTATTCAATAATGGAGATACTTCCCATATGTGCAAGGATCAAGTATCCTTTGAGGAGCTAGAAGACCACAAAGGAGAAGTTTACCTAGGAAATACCAAGAGTCTCTGCATCAAAGAAAAAAGAAAATATTAGATCATAAATCATGAATGAGAATGCAAACTTTTATTCGATTTACTCTTTGTACTTAGCATTTGCATGAATCTCATCTTAGTCAAAACCATTACTGATCATCACAAGCAAGCCTTTTTTGACAACACTTTAAGTTGAGGTGATTGATCTTACAACTCAGACTATTATAGCCCAAGACATAGAAGACAAAGGATTATACAAGATCTCATGTTTCCTAAATAAGGAATCACTCTCTGGAATCAAAGATATGGGCATACATCCTACCTTATGAAGATGTCATAATCTCAATTGGTTAAGGTTTTTCCAAAGGTTATTCAAGTGCAAGATGTGTGCCAAGATTGCACCCAAGGAAGACAACATAGGGCTCCCCTATCGAAAGAGGCATCTATTGATATATTTTGGTAGTTATGTGTGTGAATAGAATTAGGATCACTGAGGCACTTTTTCCATCTTTAGGAGGTTGTTTGACACAAAAGGACAAAATTTCATGCACATGCACTGCAATAGTGCATTCGGAGGCCAAAACAAGCTAAGATCAAAATGTTGACACCAGAAAGCAAAGATGTTTTTAACTCCTAATAACCGTGAGATGCTCACCTAAAGAGGGAAAAAGTTTCTAGGTGGTCCTAGTGTGTTCACACACATCACTACCAAAATATATGAATAATTCATTCAATGTTGTACTATGCTCCAAGCGTCTTCTTCTTCCTTGTGTTGTTTGTGTGCTTTTGCAAACATCAAACTATAACAATTGGTATAAAAGTAGGTAACCACTTCATCTAGGGTATCGTCAACACCCCTCTAGCGAAAGTCTCAAAATGGCACGAAAACTAGTGAGCACACTCAATTGAAATTTTGGTATGATCTTGTTTCAGCCTCTGAACGCACTATCACAGTGCCTCTAAAGGAAATTTCATGATTTTATGCCAAATATATATACATGTTTTGGTTTGCCATTTACAAGCATCTCAAAGTCTGCTACAAGTTTAGCAAAGCTCAACAAGATGGTGTTGTTCAACGTTTTGAGATACAATTATTTTTTTTCATCAAGGCATTCTATATAGTGGCCATGGTTGAAAGCAATGACGTATTTCATATGTTGGTTGTTGAGGATAGATTGGATGGTCCTAATTATCCATTGGGGGCATATATGATGCATCATGTATTGGTAGCAAAAGGATTGGGGAACACCTACAAATACACTTATTGAAGGTGATGCAAATGGCATTGAAGATGAAGATGTTCAAATTCCTCTTCATGCTATGGTCCCTACTGCACCTATTGTGAAGCAAATTTTTTGGGATGGTAGAGATGCTCAAGCACATGCAGTGATAGATTTTTTTGTCAAACATGCCATTGTCCCTCACATTCACTCTTACAAAACAACAAAGGATGCTTGGGATACACTTAGCACTTTATACCAAGCAAGAAATGAGGCTCGTGTTTCTTACCTCTAGAAATAGTTAGAGAGTGAGCATATGAAAGGAGATTATATGGAGAGTTTTTTTGATAAAGATCAAAGATTGGAAGGAGAAATTGATTTTTGCTGATGGAATCTTTCCATATAGTTCACTTGTGGAGACTGTTCTTAATGGTCTTCTAGATTCATATTAGAGGTTTGCTTGTACTCTCTGATTGATGATGAGATGCAATCCAAATACCTTAGCATTTGAGGAGTTAGTTTCTTTTTCTGTTGTAGGGAGATATGTCGAGGCACAACAAGTCCATTATGTGTGTTCCAAATCAAGTTTTCCTAGGTAGTCACAAGGGAAAAGATAAATGGAGCTCATCTACTAGTAGGCAGGGGGCATAGATGATTCCTCTCCAGCTATGGATTTGACTGAACCTTGCTCCTCATTGATTCAATGGAATTTGGTTGAATCTTATTACGATAACCTTATGAATTTTTTGAGGACTCGCTGTCCACCTAAATCCATGTCTACACCAGCATGGTACAAATTGTCTTTGTATAGTACGATGTTTTGTATTATTATAGGCCAACTATACCATGTCGACCCCTCATGAGCTTGGTTTGGATGCATCCAATGCATGAAGTAACATCAATTTCGGCCCAGGTTCATTCTACCCCTTTAGCAGGTCATTTTTAGGTGGAATTAATGCAAAAAAGATCTCGCAAAGTGGTGTATGGTGTCCAATCTTGCAACATGATGTGCACGAATATGTCTGATAGTGTGATCCCTACCAACAAACTGGTCAACCCTTGTCATGACATCACTTCCCTTTACAACATGTTGTCCCTCTTGAACCATTTCAAAAATGGGGCTTGGATTTCGTTGGCCGAATTACTCCTACGACTGCTCTTATGGCTAATTTCTATATTCTGACGTGCAACAACTATGGTACACGCTAGATTGAGGCCTGGGTAGTTCATTCTGCCACTACTATGACAATTACCTTATGCTTGATTCGACACCTTTTTCCATGCTTTGGTCTTCCCCTGTAATTAGGGTTGGATAGAGGCACTCATTTTGCAAATGAACTAATTAAAGCCTTGACAACTACCTTTAATATTACACATAAATTCAATACTTCATATTATCCTTGTGCTAATGGTCTTGTAGAAAGCACTAACAAAACACTGTTGATTTTGCTAACAAAGCAAATTACGGACTCTCCTGATTGCTAGGATCAACTCATGCCTATTGTTCTCTAGGCGTATTGTATACGTACAAGGTTACTATAAGAGATAAACCCTTCAAACTGGCCTATGGATTTGAAGCTATTGTTCCTATGGAAGTCATTGTCCCCAGTCTGAGAATTGTCATCGAGCACAAATTGTTACTAGCTGAGTTGCTTTAAAATCATATCGATGATCTACAAGCATTGGACAAGTAGAGGTTTGAAAGTTTTTTGCTCATGCAAGAAGTACAGTTGAGATAAGCGTGAACACATGATCTTTTCTTAAGGACTCCAATATTCAAAGTCGGTCAACTCATACTATTCTACAACTCCAAGTGAGATCATGCTACAAAAAAATTCAAAGTCCGCTAGTTCGGTCCATATGGGATTTTGGCATAGGTTGGTTTGGCAACTTTTTGATTAGAGACCCTTCTTGGAACACTGACTAAAAATCTAGTCAAAGGGTCAAAGATTCTTCCTTTTTGTTCATGTTCCATGCATTCAATCATTTGTTCGGTGCCTATTTCTGCATGGTTTTCATGATTTTTATGACATATCTTCCTCAACATGTGTTTATTGTTACGATCGTCCCATTCTTCAATCATGCTGCCGCACCACCTTCTTTGTTTAAAACACCGCTGTTTCATGATCATTTGCTATTGTGTTTGCGTGTTTGCTTGTGATTAGCATGCTTGCCATCCTCACTCTCTATGTGCACTTGCTATCATGGATGTCCCGGCCTCGACAGCCTATTGGACTACCCCCTGAGTGGATAAGAGCTCCGCATGATGCCAGCCAAAGTGGGTCAATGATTTTTTCGTGCCCACCGATGGTTCATAATTGATGCCTTCCCTTTCTCGAGTGGCCATGGAACAATTGTTCCCTTGACATAGATCAAATGAATATGCCATTAGTTGTAGACCTAAGTCAGAGCGCTCTATTCTCCATTTTTTGGTCATTGGTCTCAACTTGCAGCACCACCCTTATGGCATATCCTATCAATTTTGTTAGGGGAGCACTAGATGCTCTCTGACTACAGTAGACAAGATTTTGGAAATATGATTTTGATTACAAGAACACCCACGTAGGGAAAATAGAACAAGAATATGTGTTTGATACAAGAAGTCCCACAACTCGAGACTGATAGGTATAGATAACTCAGCTAGAGATGATATAAGAGAACCCACAAGCCCGGGTTGTAAGTATGGAGCAAGATCTCTGGATTACAAGAACTCCCTTCTGGAAGATGAACTAGATACAAGACCCTCAAGTGACGAGTTCCACGAGAGCGATCATGTTCTCTGGCCTCAGCTTCATTGGATTTCTCTTATGGAATTCTCGATCCTTGATTGGTTCTCTCTAAAGGTTTCCTACAGGTTCCCAAGTATGATCACTGATGTCATACCCTTTCCAATGAATAAGGTATTCCAATCTTCCTCGAGATATTCTCGAATCTAGGATAGGCTCGACTTCAAATTCTTTATGATCATCAATCTCGATAGGTGGTGAAGGACTAGGTCTCTCCCCCCTCAATGGTGAAATATGATATGGTTCCAACATGGATACATGGAAAACTAGATGTATTCTCATGTTACTTGGTAGTTGAAACTTGAAGGTGACTAGATTAATCTTGGCCAAGATGGTGAATGGACCAAATCTTTGATGATCTAACTTTGCACAAGGCCTTGAAGTTTGCAAATTGTTTATGAGTAACCATACTTTATCCCCAATTTGATACGATGGATTCTAAACGCGATGTTGATCTGCATAGTACTTATATTGTTCTTGAGCTTTATGGACCTCTTCCTTGAGTTCTTTTTGAATGTCCATCAGGTACTGTGCCTTGTCTCTGGCAGTTGGGTTATATGATTTGAGAGTTGTATATCCATCCTTGGATGTTGTCCATAATTTGCAAAGAAGGGAGTCTGCTTAGGGGATGCATGAACACTATTGTTATATGCAAACTCTACAAAGGGTAAAAGCTCAAACCAATCATTTTGATGATAGTTGCTGGTGCAATAAAGATATTGCTCTAGGAATTGATTCACCCATTTTGCTTTTCCATCAGTTTGTGGATGATTTGTTGTAGATAGTTTAACTTGAACACCAATGAGCTTGCAAAGACTATTCCAAAAGTTAGATATGAACTGTGAACCCTGATCACTGACAATATCATCAGGGAATCCATGAAGCCTAAAGATGTATCTGAGAAAAATTCTAGCAATGGCTACACCTATGATTGCCTTGGTAGTTGGAATGAAGTGTGCCATCTTTGTAAGTCTATCCACAATAACAAGAATGGCATCATAATTATCTGACTTTGGTAAATTTGTGATGAAATCCATAGACAATGAAGCCGGAATAGGTAAAGGTTGCAAGAGTTCATGAGGTTTATGTCGGGGTACCTTAGATCTATTGCAAGTGTCACAGGTTCAGATATATTCTTTGACTTCCTTCCACATTTGAGGCCACCAAAAATCCCTTGATATGAGTTCTATGTTTTATTCACTCCGAAATGTCTTGCTGGAAGGTTGTCATGATGTTTTTGAAGTACTTGGATCCTAGGATTTGTTGGAGGGACATACAATAGGTTCTTATAGAGTAGTAATCCATCCTTTTCCTGAAATTTGTTTACCTCTTGGACTTTTCCTTCTTGAGCTTTTCTGCTCAATGTTACAAAACAATTCATCTTGTGGTAGATTCTCACGGATCAAATGATTCAAGGCTGAATCTTCATGATGGCTTGAAGACATAACTACTAACTAGAGATGATGAGGCTTGAGTAATACACTCTCTTGTTGATCAAAGGCCTCTTCACCCTTCTTTGGTGCAAGGTAAGATCTTCTAGATAGGGCATTTGATTGACATTGTTGACGTCTTGGGCAGCATGTGATGACAAAGTCAAATCTAGATAGAAAGTTACTCCATCGAGATTGCCTTCTATTGAGGATGTAGGTGGTCATAAAATACTCTAGGTTCTTGTGATCTGTATACACAATAACTTTATGAGCTGCTCCTTCTAGATGGTGATGCCAGGTATCAAACGCATCCACTATGGCAAGAAGTTCTTTATCATGAATTTCATAATTAATTTCTGGAGGGGAAAATTTCCTTGAATGATATGCAACTGGATGTAGGTGTCCATCATCTCCATATTGGGAAAAAGTGACCCCTAGGGAAAAGTCTGATGCATCTATCTCTGGGAAGAAGGGCTTACTGGAATCAGGATGAACTAGAATTGGAGCAGTAGTGAATGCTTATTTTAAGGTCTCAAAGGCTTTTTTTGCTTCTTCGGTCCATGAGAATTTGGAGTTCCCTGTAAGCTTGGTAGGAGGTGTCACTATCTTGGAGTAATCTCTGATGAATATCCTGTAGAAATCGGCAAACCCTAGAAAACATTGTACATCTCAAACACATGAAGGTGGTTGCCAATCAAGGATTGTCTCAATCTTGTTAGGGTCCATAAAATTTCCTTTATCTGATACAATCTACCCTAAAAATTCCACTTCTCTCTTATGGAAAGAGCACTTCTCCAATTTTGCATATAATCCTTTTTCTCTTAGTTTCTCTAGGACTATCTTTACATGACATTCATGATCCTCTAGATTTTCACAGAATATCAAGATATCATCAAGGTATATTACAACAAAATCATCTAAATATTCTAAAAAGATATCATTCATCATATGTTGGAAGACAGCTTGAGAATTTGTCAGACCGAATGACATAACTACATATTCAAAATGGCCATACCTTGTTCAAAATGTTGTCTTCCATTCGTCTCCTTCTTTGATCTTGTCAAGGTTGTAAGCTCCTTGAGGGTCAATTTCCGTGAAGAATTTTCTTTTCCAAGGCATTCCAAGAGCTCTGATATGAGTGGTAAAGGGTATCTTTTCTTTATACTGACTTTATTCAATCATGATACTCTACACACATCCAGAGAGTCCCATCCTTCTTCTTTACAAATAAAATAGAATCTCCTGCTAGAGACTTTGAGTGTTTGATATACCCCTTTGCTAAATTCTCATCAATGTTCTTGCATAGTTCTGTAAGTTCCTATGAGGATAGTCCGTAGATTGGTCCAAAGGGCATTGTGCTCCCTCTTCAAGTTCTATGGCACAATCATAAGGTCTATGCTCTTAGAGGATATCTACATTCTTCTTTTCAAAAACATCTTCAAAGCCTTTGTAGTGATGGGGTAGTTACACTAGATCCTCTTTCTTGGATTCTTGAGTTGGTATGGCATAGATCATATATGTCGGTTCCTTCCTTACTGCATGTATGAAGGCTTTGACTCTAACATATGTTGAGTTCTTCTGGATATCATGATGGGTGATTTTATTCTTTTCCCAATTAATTTCCTGATTAGGTTTCTCTAATCAGGGCATTCCAATGATAACTAGATGTATTGGGCTCGATATTACATTGAAACATATGTGGGATTCATGGTCACCAAGGTGTACTCTTAATGGTGCGGTTTCCATGGTTATATTTCCAGATGTTAGAGGTCGACCATCTACTACTTCAGCTACTACTGGTTTGTTCTTCTGAAGTTTAAGAATTCCATGTTTCTTAACCAATCCTTCATCGATGAAACATGAGGAGGCTCTTGAATCTAGTAGGGCTATAAGGGAAAGGGTCTTCTTGGCCATGATTAACTTGACAGGTGCAAGACATGTTTCTATGGGTGTAGCTGGAATTATGAAACCCTTTCTTATATCGTGGTCCAGTTTTACGGTCTCTTTTACACATGGACTTCCTCATTTCCCTACTCTACAAGGGTGGCTGCAACTCTAGATTTCATTCTCTTATTGGGACAATTAAATGCAATATGGCCAGGGTTTCCACAATATAGGCATAATTTCTTATCCCTCCTTCTATATTTCTCTTGTGGTGTTAGACGTTGGAACCTAGTTACATCTATCTACATAGGTTTGGGCATAGAATCATCTCTAGGAGTGGGCTAGAAGGGTTTCCATTGGTGAGTTCTTCCTTCTATTTGTTTTTCTTGTTTCCTTTCAAAAAGGTGGTTGATGTATTCATTCAATGTCTTAACCTCTAGCATCATGAGCATAAGGTCCTTTGCATCATCTCTTAAACCCCATCTAAATTGTCTTATTAAATAATCTTCATGCCAAGTGAGGTCACAGTGATGCATAGGTAGAGGTAGGGTGGTTACCTTGTCGTAGCTTTCAGAGTTTTGTTTTTGCCACTCGACTCATGCCTGCATCTCCAAATGTGGCGGTGAGTTCTTGAAGAAACCCTCCTAGTCATGAAGTACTACCATATCCTTCTCCAAGATTGGGGCAAACCATGATAATGTTTGACCATAGAGCAAGGTTCCAATAAAACCAACCTTGGATGCATCATCAAGGTATCTATCAAGCTGCATACGGATGTACAATTTGACTTGTTGTAGGAACCCTCGGAACTTTGTGCGATCACCATTGAACTTTTTTGGCATGCAAATTTTGGGCTCCTTCATGAAAGATGAACTAGGACGTTGGTTCACTTGAATGCTTTCTTGATTTGCTTGAACATTCTTGACTCGTTCGTGTAGTTCCTAGATGAGCATGCCTACATGCACAGGAGGTTCCATCTCGACTTGTGTCTATCTATGAGTTAGATCCTTGATTTGTTGTTGAGGACTTTGAAGTGATGCCACAATCTGTTCATAAGCATTCTCCATAATGCCTAGTCTTGAATAGAAGCTAGTCTTGCCAAAATGTCAAGGGACCACTAGATTGTGCTCTTTGACTAGAGTAGAGAAGATTTCAGAATTTAGCAAATAGACGGTCAATCTTAGGGTTTTGGCATGTTTTGGATGCAATGGAAGCACTGGTTTCTCTTAATTATGAAGGAATCATGAGATATAGGATTCACATGGAATCTAAGGTTTAGGATGGTTTCCTTTGTCCATGACAAATTTTACTCCATCATCATCATTGCTTCCCAACGATCGATCAATTGGTCAGTCATTCTATTTAACCGCATTCACAAGGAATGACATCACGTCATTAGATAGTTAGATAATGGTAATCATTTGAAAACTCGTGTTCCCTATCTCCTATCTGTTTTATATCCCGATGAGTTCCCCATCACCACCTCCATAGTCCTCATTCCCCTCCGGTTAGCATAGACAGCCTCCCCCTCAGAAGACGAGGAAGATGAAAGTGTCAACCACATCCTTGGTTGATCTTGTCACATCCGGGTGATACTCTTCTGAGATCCATCCATTGAGAAAAGAATTCTTCAAATCCATCTGATATGCCTTCCAATTCTTGGTAGCTACAAAACTCGTGAGTATTTTTATTGTAGACATTTTTGCTACAGGAGAAAAGGTCTCCGCATAATCAATGTCTTGGGTCTTAGCATATCCCTTGGCCACTAGCCTAGCCTTGTGTGTGCTAATAGTTCCATTAAAATTATTTTCTGCCTTATACATCCATCAAGATCCAATGAACTTCATGGTTGATGTTTTGGGAATTAAGTCCCAAGTGTTGTAACTTTCCCTGCAATGCTTCAATCACTTCTTCCATGGAAGGCTTCCATTATGTCTTCTTCTTGGCTTCATCATAAGATGAGGGCTCTTCAGAGTTCATCTTGAGCTATTTAAATAGAGTGCTTAGTTACTAATGAGGTTTCATATCCATGCCTTTTTGGTTTCTTCTTCTCCCTTGTAGATATTGTGATAATTTGTTGAGATGATTTTGCTACATCTCCTAAATCTTGCACTCTTGCTTTACCTTTAGAGTTTCAAGGATTGATCTCCCTTCTAGGTGTCTTCTGATCATCCTTTGATTTACTTGACACTTCAAATGTATATGGACCTTTGCTTGAAAGTGTTGGAAAGTCATCCTCCAAGTGATGGGGAAATTTGATTTACCTACAATCATCTTCAAACCATTCATTTTTTATCAGATGCTACATCTCGAATTACAAAGAATTCCTTAGTGATAGGATTATATAGCCTATAAACCTTTTGATTTAGTTCATAACCTATGAAGACACATTTCTTTGCCTTGGGATCAATTTTCCATATGATTTGTCATGGTATATGTGCATATGCAATGCACCCAAATATTTGCAATGGTATACACTTGGCCTTCTTCCATTCCAAGCTTAAAAAGGCATCATTCCTTCCAAAGATTTTGAGGATAACTTGTTATAAGATAGGTGACAGTAGATATTGCCTCTACCCATAGATAATTGGGCAAGTCCTTTTTATTGAGCATTGACATAACTGCTTCCACAATGGTCCAATTTCTTATTTCTACTACCCCATTCTCTTTAGGTGCATATCTGGTAGTTATCTCTATTTTGATTCCCCTTTCTTACAAGTAAGAATCAAACTCGTGGGGGAAATATTCTCCCCCTCCATAATACCTAATGTTCTACCTATTCGATTCTCTGTCTTTATGCTTCATAAAATAAAGCATGGGCCATAATTTATTTTATAAAACATACTTTTGAAACAAGCAAACACTTCATCTTTATGCTTCATAAAATAAAGTATGGTCCATCTACCACAATCATCAATGAAAGAAACATAACACCTTGACCTAGAGATAGATGATTCCTTTCTTGGCCCCAAAACATCAATGTGGATGAGTTCAAAGATGTCTCCATGTATGTACCCCATCTTTGTGAATGGTTTCCTATGAGATTTGCTAAATTGACATGCACACCATTTGTAAATCAAATGTTGCTTTGAAATATTACTTAGTCCAAGTATGCTTTGGCCTCTATTGATTTGTTCATGATTTGGCCTCTATTGATCTTATTTTGATAGGGTTTGAGTACCATAATTCAACAATGATATGCTCTTTGTGTCTTGGAGTTCAAAGGTGAACAATTGACCTGTCTTTTCCCCTTTAAGTAGCTTCTTAAATCTTTGGTGTGAATGTTTTATATAAGATCCATATTTTTTGAACCTCACCCACAAACCTATTTCCACAATCTATCCTACAATTATCAAGTTGTTAGTAATACTAGGTACTTAGAGAACTTTGCTCAACAAATTCATGCTACCATTTGATGTCTTTAGATTTTCAATCTTCTCCACATGGTGCCTTATGTCATCTCCTATTCGTACTTCATGCTTGTTCTTGCGGTCTTCAAACTTTGAGAGTAGAGCTACATTTCTTGCTACATGATTTGGACAATAAGAATCAATACAAAATACATGCTCATTTGATTTACCTCCTTTCATTGTCATGTTAATGATTAGTACTAAATCTTCTTGTGGTTTATCATCAGTGTAATTGGTATAGTTTCTTCTTCCTTTGTTATAGTCTTTAATATTGTACCGATAACTTTTGTGGTATTTTCCTCTAGGAGCACCATATCCTCCTCTAATATATCATCTTCCTCTATGGTTCCTTGGGTGCTTGAAGCAATCCTTAGTGATATGGTTGGCTAATCAACATATGGCACAAGTCGAGGAGCTTTGGGATCTCCCCTTGCCTTTTCTACCAACTCTCCCTCTTCCTCTTGAACTTCTACCTCTACCTGCACAGTTGGCTTGGGAGGTACTTACTTCTTCATCAATTTTCTTGCATTTTCCTTGTTTGGCATAGAAAGCAAGGAAGTTACTAGTGCAAGGACATATACGAATTCCTAAATATAGGTAAGTTCTGAAGGGAAGCCACTCTCATGGAAAGAACAAGGCTGCTCATGAAGAGCAAGATTTTAAAGTCTACTAAATCACTCTATCTAAAATTTTAGAGTGGATGGAACATGAGGAAATGTGTGGATCCCACAAAAAATTCAAAAAGATTGCGAGATTGACATGATGGTCCTAGTGGTGGGCATCTCTAATGCCATAACACAATGAGAAGCATTGCATCGAAAGTCATGTGCCTAATATCCAAAGGCAAATAGAGAGGTAGAGTGCACTAATAGTGCTCGTTATTTTATCATGCAAAAAATGCATGTAGAGACCTACCATATAGAGGACCACTTACTTAGGAACCCTTTGGGCTTGCATAATGGATAATAAGGCTACCACAAGATTTAATCCCTTAAGATAGAGCCTTTTGAGTTCATGCAAGGGTCCATGAGAGTAGTAGCCCCTAACAAAATGATCAACACTTTGAAGGACTCCTTGACTACAACGATGGTGGATCTTTAGCTACTTGAGGAGGAACACAGGTCGGAGGAGCTTAAGTCCAATGTAAGAGGAAGGTAAGGAATGATCATGATGTATGGGAGGATAAGCTCAAAAAAGATACTTAGTTCTCTTATACAGACCTCAAATGGACAATGTGAGAGGAAGTGGAAGCCCATATGGGAAGGTCCCTTCTGAATTCCAACTCTGTTGAGTCAAAGCATGGATGAATTGGTTACCTTGGATGGACTACAATTATATTTGGTGAATGGAGCATGAATCAAATTGTATTACTGTAAATAAGGATAACTAGTTGCTAGGTATCAAGGAATGTACCCATGATAAATGTTTTTATGTATATATCTCTCTTTTGGACTATATCTTTAGTTCATGCCACACCTAATTTGCTACTCTCTTCTCTATTTTTATATTTTACCTCTTTAAGAATTTCATTTCATTGGAAACCATACCTCAAAGTTTGAAACTTTCAAAAGTAGTTGTAGGGGGATTTTATCTAATACTATCTTGGGCATCATTCCCTTGAGTTTTTACACATTTTCTTCATTTCCAATTCTTGATTCTCTTTGAATTCTCCATATCAAATTCTTGATTTCCAATTATTTTCTCTTTCCCATATCTCCCTTTTTGTCTTTATTATCAAATTTCCTTGATTCTCAGTTCTTATTTCCCAAGTGTCATTTTTCATGTTTCCATATTCCCATTGCTATTTCCCAGTACCCATTTTAGATTCCCAAATCTCAATTCTTATTTCTGATATCTCATTTTTCATGCTTCCCCATTCCCATTGCTATTTGCTAGTACCCATTTTACTATTTCCCAATACACATCTTCTATTTCCCAATAGACATCTTCTATTTCCCAATACACATCTTCTATTTCCCAATTCCCATTTCCCTAATTTTAGACTCCCATTTTCCATTCCATGATTACCATTTTCTTATGTATTGATTCCCATTTTCCTATTTCCTTATTCCCATTTTCCTATTTCCCAATTCCCATCTTCTATTTCCCAATTCCCATTTTTCCTATTCCTCAATTCCCATTCTCTATTTCTCACTTCCTAATTTCAATTTCCCAAATCCCATTCTCCTATTTCCTAATTCCCATATTCTTATTGCCCATTTCCCATTTTCCTATTTCCTAATTTCTATTTTTCCTATTTCCATTTACCTTCATTGTTTCCACCTTCTGCTCCTTGCATCCCCTATTTGAAGAACTCCTCTTTTCCATCACCTAGCTGATGCCATCACCCTTCCTTTTTGTTGTGTTGGAAATTTCCCTTCTTCATGATCCCCCAAGTGCTATCTTTACCTCTCTCTCTCTCTCTATCACACATAATACATACAAGCACACAGACAAAGCCCTTCTAAAGGCTTGATAGTATGTGTCATTCCCCTTCTCGATGAAAAAAAGTGGCTCCTTGATTTACAAGTGAAGGTTTTGTTAGCACTTCAAGTGCGCATCATTTGAGCCTCAACAAATTGCTTGAGTAACCACTTTTGAAACAAGGATTTGATGTTTGTAGCTATAAATCCTTTTGAGAATAATCTCCTTATCACGATCAAGGATCAAGTTCCTACAAAAAAGATCAAGTGCTCAACAAGGTAGCCATTGCAATGGGAACCATAGAGTGGAGAGACAATCATTGATATGGGAATCATGCTCGTATCTTGGAGAGGCATGTTGTACAGGATAGGCCTATAGAGGGAAAACCAAACCCCAAGCAATTTCCCATGACCAAGGATATCTCTAAGTTCATGTTTTAAGTTCATCTGAGGGTTTTCTTAGATGATGGATAACACATTCTAGGTAAATTCATGCACTATAACAACAAACCCAAGTCTAAGTAGATATGGAAGCGTATCATCACGGTTTTGGTGAGAGATGATACCCTTTGAATGCAACACTCAATGAGAGGCCATATAAGTACCTTTGCTATTTCAATTCAATCACTCATGATGTGGTGCTCCATTAGCAGTGGAAAAATTAGAGACAAGACTAGCAACATGAAAGAAGGTTCTGGGAGGCTCTCCATAGGCCCATCAAAGCATGCTAGACTCATCCCCTCTCGAGTCTTTTGTACATGAATTGATCTATCTCTTTATTGATCATATGATGCACATTGATCACACCAAGAGTATGGTCTAGAGTAAAGGTGACTCTGCTCACTCTACTTAATGGTAGTTTGGTAATCCATTCTCTATTACATTGTGTACATTGTATTCTTTGCATTCATTACATACATATCAATAAAATTTAAGCACAATGAGTGAATGTCAACTTGTGAGAGTATGAAGAGCGCATTGTAGATTGACCAAATGATCTATGTCTTTGGGTCAATTTCTTTCATTGTTTTTTCTTCCCTATCCTTTTGCTGATGTTTGTGTGGGATTATTTGTTTCATGTCTAAGTGCCATTTACTCTAAGGTTCTTCCATTTTGCATTTAGAAGAACGATCAATACTAAAGCTTAAAGATGATTTCAGCAAGATCCAAGAAAACTACCAAGTTCTATTGCAATAGACATTGGTGAATATGGAAAGTCTTGATGCTTGACCAAAATTTGGAGGCTTTGAATCAGGGATTTGCAAATATTTCCGAATAAAAATTGAGGATTCTTATTTTTTTGATCGACAAATGTTTTGGCTGAAAGTGGTTTTGATCGCGAGGATATCAATTGAAAGTGCCTTCAATGGAAAAGACTTTCAAAGAAAAAAGATATATATATGTTGGAAGCAGCCAGAGGCACAGACGCCCCGGAAGCATGTAAAGAAGGAGCAGGGAGCCAGGAGGATCAATTTTCCAAACAAATATGTTTTTATTATTTCTTCAAACATTCAACAGTGATTATTATCACTAATTGTAACATATGTATTATAGAAAACCCCATTTTGTAATCCATAGCTCCATTTTGTGCAAGCCGAGGAGTCCTCGAGCTTGAGGAGCTTAGATAGAACGCTCGTACCAAATTTCGTTATTTTTAGATACCATTTACCCTTCCAAATAGCATCTAGGACCTATTTTTTAACTAGGCCGGTCACTAGATGTGAAACCGGTCAAAACTAGTCTAGAAACTATAAAAAGAGCTAGAGAGCTCATTTTTGAGGTTGGTTCATTTTGATTAGTGTGAGCATAGAGCTAGTTTGAGCTTGTAAGAGTATTCTTGAGTAATAGAGCTAATTTCCCACCTTCCATTGTGTCTTGCTTGTCTCTTCATTGGGTGTGTGTATGTGTGTGTGCATCTTTGTGCTTCTCACCTTCACTCTCACATCATCTCACGTTCACGATCTTCATATCACTCCTACCTCTCCCACGGATTGACATTAAGGAGGTGAAGCTTCTTAACGTGGTTCTCACCATTGTGCTAGAGCAACACCAAATTTGGCGCCGTTGTCGGGGATCGAGTCTAGGACGAATGTGTGATGGTAAGAGTATCGCAAGAAGTGGCGTTGGAAGGTAAAAATTTCAGTTTTCGTTGTTGTTTTTACTTAGTTTTTAGTGTTTTTCACCTTCCCCATACTCCATCTTCATCATCGCATCATCATCTCCATTTCCAAAAAAATCAGAAAATTCACCATATCCACCCATTCACCTCATTTCCCCTCATTTGTGCATGCGAGAGAGCGAGAGAGAGTTTTTGCGCTTGTATGCACTTGTGTTTTCTTGAGTTTTCTTGCAGGTACAGAGCTTCAGAGCATCAGGAGAGCTTCCAAAAGGTAAAACATGTACTTTCTGTCAGAAATTTCCGAGCAGGGCGGACCATCGCGATGGTCTGCAATTTTTGGTTTTCGAGGTAGGCGACCACACCACTAGATAGGCGATACTTGCGCATTCACGGAACCACAATTACATTTTGAAAATTCGTTATTTGGTGGACCATCGCGATTGGCTCGGACCATCGCGATTGTGTCGCACCATCGCGATAGGCTCACGCCATCACGACGGCTCGGCCGGACCATCGCGACGGTTCGCTTTTTCGGACCATCGCGACGGTTCACTTGAGCCATCGCGACGGTCCACTTGGACCATCGCGATTGTTCAGCTGACCCCGGACCATCGCGATTGGCTCAGGCCATCGCCACGACAGTGCCACGTGTCACGATAGACCATCGCGATTGTTCAGCTGACCCCGGACCATCGCGATTGTTCAGCTGACCCCGGACCATCGCGATTGGCTCAGGCCATCGCCACGACAGTGCCACGTGTCACGATAGACCATCGCGACGGTTCATTTTTTGGACCATCGCGACAGCCCAAAATCGGACCATCGCGATTGGCTCAAGCCATTGCATCGCGGACCATCGCGACGGTTCACTTCGGACCATCGCGATTGTCCACCTTTGACCGTTGACCGCGCCATCGCGACTGTCCGCTTGATCACGCCATCGCGACGGTTCATTTTTCGGACCATCGCGACGGTCCATTTCCACGCCATCGCGATTGTTCACTTCGGGCCATCGCGACGGTTCACTTTTTCGCGCCATCGCGATTGTCCACCTTTGACCGTTGACTCGCGCCATCGCGACGGTTCGCCTTTTCGCGCCATCGCGATTGTCCAAATCCCACGCCATCGCGACGGTTCGCTTGGACCATCGCGACGGTCCCAGACCATCGCGATTGCCCACCCCCATCGCAACTTTTGGACTTCAATTTTTGACCAATTTTTGAGGGTATTTTTGAAAAATTTTTGGACCATTAGACTCATAGGAGACCCCTTAGCTCATATTTGAAGGCAAATTTGATTGTCAGTTTTTACCCCCCAGGGCCTGAACGCATATAACTTTTTCATCCGAAGTCCGTTTTTTGAGCTTAATAGCTCGTTAGAAAGCTCGTGACGAGTACTACGTGACCTCAACTGTTTTTTTCATAAAGGATACATCTATTTTTAGATAAACTAATTTGAGGTTCACCTAGATTGGGACTAGGAAGCCAGGGGGCACACATTGAAAATTTTGGGCAAAAAGGGAAGGGATTAAAAGGTGTATATGCTCAAGTGTTTGATCATCTTGTGAATTGGCCTAACATTGGAATTTTCCAGGTCTAGCAAGGGCAATCCAAGGCAAGCAAGCAAGGCAGTGAGGACAGCAGAGCTTGGGAAGCACGGCTTCTTGGGCAACAGGGCATCAGAGCAACCAGAAAAGCCGACTCGAGGTTGGAAGATTACTCAACCCCCTCAGTCAATTCTTAGCTTAGGCTAAACGGTAGTTGTGGATTAAAGACGATAGGAACGGCTCAAGTTCAAGATACTTAATTCTTTCAAGTTTAAGACTAAAAGTAAAGGTGTGTGTGACGCGAGAACCTAAAGAAAAGAACATAAGTCTGACGGAACGAGAACTCAAAATCGTAACGAAAGTCGAATTCCTGACGCATAAACTAAGACAAGAATCCAAAGAAAAGTAAAAAGAATCAAGACAGTAATAACAAAGGACCATTGACGATCTAAGTGTGTAATTGAGTGAGCAAGGAAGGAAATTAATGAACCTTAGATCGGGCAAACATATAGGTAAGTCGGACCGAAGAAGCCTTCGATCATCAGAGGCAAGTGTGAGAACTACCGCTCGATCTTGGGCTCAGCAATTGAATAGTAGTTATCCCTACGAGTTGAGCTCAGAATCAAGTGAATCAGAAATGGCATTTAGCACAGACAGACCAGAAGGAGGGTCTAATGTAGCATATTTAGAAAAACCTGAAGGAACCTATAGAACGCAACTAGAGTTTCTCCGAACCAACCGATTAGGTGCTCGCATCTATGAGGATGGTTTGCAAAGGCAAGTGGTGCAACTGCACAACCCTGATCAACCCATTGGATTGGAAAGACTAGTGGTAAAATTTGAGAGAGACGCTTACATAGACAAAGAAGGAACCATGTACGTCCTAAGTACGCAGCCAAACGATACTAATGAGTTTGGCACAATCCAATTAGAGACAGGAACGAAATTTCAAGGAAAAGAGCCATTAGAAGAACCTAGAACACCTAGAGGGAAATCCGTGTTAACGAGAGTACTCATCCCAGAATGGATCCCTCAAGATAACAGGAGCACCGAGTTATTCGTAAACAAGGAGACAGATGAAGCCTTTTGGAGATACAGAAAGGAACACCCTGGTGAGATAGGCGTCATTACAATTTATGAATTCAAGGACCCAGATACACCTGGAAAGGTTGTATACCTGGATGAGACTTCAGAAAGAGTCTTTGTGGTGCCTGAACACGCTAAAAACACATACACATGGAGAGGTGAATTGATATTCCCTCCATCTAGAACAAACATGAATGCAAATCAACAAGGGGCAGGAACATCCTCAGCCCATGGAAATCAAAGAGAAGGAAATCACGAGAGACCGGAAGTAAGCTTCAATCACCCCATAGGGAGAGATAGAACAACCACGAACACTAATAGGACGGATAGACAAAGAGATCATGGAATACCAGGTGGTAGAGATGATTTTCCTCTACCCAGACCATGTGAACACGCAAGAGTATTGAGACCCACTCAATTAGTGAAATCCATGAAAAATTACTTTGATGGAACAGGAGATCCCTATGACCACGTCGCAGAATTCAAGCAAGTACTGAGGGCAGAACAAGTCGAGGACATGTTCACGCAGTACAATGCATTTGGACTAACGTTAAAGAATACCGTTTTAACTTGGTTCCAACCACTGCAACAAAGGCAATTTAGAGACATCCATCACTTTTTAGAGTCATTCATCACTGAATTCTCTAAAAGTGGGATTAGACATGACACGTCTTCGTTGATTCATAGCTTTAAACAGACCCCTCAGGAAACAGTGAGACTGGCAGGACGTAGGTTTAGACAATATGTTGAACGATGTCCAATGCAAGAGCTACCCTCACAAGCCAAACAAGTATCACTGTTTCTAGATGGCTTGTTGAGCGCTAAACTACGTTCCTATGTGTACCTAAAGGAACCCAGAACGCTAGAGGAGTGTGTAAGAATATGTATAGACATCGAGGACAACCTAGGAGATGAGTTAGAACTCTCAAACGTCTATAAGGACTCAGATTGTTCTTCTCTAGCATCCACAAAATTGTCTAATTCGATAGAGGACCTAGCAGAAAAAGTGGCCCAAAAACTAGGAGTTTCTAGTAAACAGGTGCCCAAGCTACCAACTAATGTACGTTGTTACACTTGTGGTGGAAATCATTTGGCAAATGTGTGCCCCAATGCACCTCAACCTCACGTCAACCCTAGTGGCCAATATTGCACAATTGAGAGAAGATACACGAATCATACGGCTCAGGACTGCCCATACAACAAACAAACTGTGAGACAGAACTACCCGCAAGCATATCAGCAGCCAGGTAGGTATCAAGGCCAATACAATGCTCAGCCTTATTACTATAGGCCTCCTCAGAACTACCCATACCAGGCTCAACAGAGACCTCAACCCGTCTTAGCTCAGCAGCCACCCCCACCAGCGAATGTCATCTCAGTCAATTACGCTGCTGCAGAAGAGAACCTAAGTAGGGCGTTAGTGCCTTCTTCACCCTTGATCACAGAAAGTGACCCGAACTCAAACAGTTTTGACTCTACTCATGTAACTAGTCCACCCGCTTATTACACGGAGTCACCAGAACATGTGGAGACATATCCTTATGATAGTCCACCAATGGAACCTAGTTGGGAGCCAGACTATACTAATGTGATGTACACAAACCCAAACCCACGGCCCCAATTGAGACAACAGAGACCACAGGGCCCTAGAGGACCATGCTTTAGGTGCCAAGGAGATCACTTCATAAAGGATTGTCCACATCCCCCAATAGCAAGGCAATCACAGTACTATAGCATTCAAGGCTTTTGTGCCGATTGTGGCAAAGAGCACATAATCAAAGATTGTCCTAAGAACCCAGTTAACGCTTCGAATGTGACACCGATCAACGTGATAGGTATTGTAAACAACGCAGATGGATCCAACCCTACATACGTGCCTATCCAAGCTATAACCAGAGCCCAGGCGCTCTTACAAAACCAGCAGCTTAATCAAGAGAAAGTAGCAGGAAGTAGTGAAGTTGCAGAATCTAGCAGTAAAAAGACGAAATCTTGGAAAGATTCTAGAGAAAGAATAAAGAGAAAGTGGAGTAAAAAGATAAGTGAGTTGGAAGGAAGTTTAAGGGAATCTAGAGCCAAAATACAAGAATTGGCTTCACAAGAATTAAATCAAGAAAACCCAACTCAGAAATCAGGATCGGTTTTAGCGGAACCCATACCAGAAGATCTAGACATGATGTTTCGTGCATATCAGGCTAGAATAAAAGAGGGACCTCAAGTAACGGAAATGAGTAAAAACTACCCTCGAGCTGATCTAGAAATTGAGAGAACTAAACTGTGCATGAAGATGGTAGAACTAGCACAAGCTTTGTTCGAAGCCTCTAGATATCTTAATTGGAATAACATGGCAAAACCGGAACTACACTTTCAAGGACTAATGGAGAGGCTAGAACACTTGATAGAAAGCAAAGAGAAAGAGGATCAGCATAGGAACCCTATTGTCACAGAGACACAGGAAAGGAATGCACCATCCTTGTCTCAAGTACCTAATACAGAAAGTCAAGACAATTTGTCTTCCATACATAGGTACTCACATGAATTTTTGAGAGAAATACAAGAAGAGAAATGGAGAAAAGAACAAGGAACTCATCCTCCTATTCAGGAAATAAACGACTTGCAGGAACAATTTCCCCAAGACATCCCCTCTATTTACGATGATGTAGAGGTGGAGCAACTGAGTGAACCCACAGGATTTGAATCTAATTCTTTACAAGAATTACCTCAGTTCACAGGACCTTGGGAAGCAAAGTCTATTAGTATGAGAGCACCCATGATAATAGTGAGGAATGAAGAATCAGTGATCCCTAGGAACACGGAAGTGATCAAGAACACGAAAGTACAGTGTAATCTCACTCTGGAGGAATTGTTAAAGGTAAAACCAGAATTGTGGAAGCATGTAGCAAATCAATTCCCTGAGCTAGCTACCACACCCTCTCAGATAGGATCACATAAGAAGGTACCAGAGATACCCGTGGAAAAGAAGATTGGAGACGTAAGCGAAGGAGAGGAAGGTAACACATATCTTCCAATAACCCATCAGGGCTACACCACGAAAGCCATCTTAGATTCAGGAGCCGGAGTAGCCATCGCTACCACCGCTTTGTGGAAACGTTGGGGTAAGCCAGCACTCAGACCCACCAGGATGAAACTACAAATGGCTGATGGACACATAGAAAAACCATTAGGCTTACTAGAAGGCATATCTCTCACCACTTGTGGTGTAGAATTTGAGCATACCTTTGCCATTTGTGACTTCGCGAAAAATCGTGCTTATGAGATGATATTGGGACGACCATTCATGCGTCAGTTGCAAATTGTACAAGATTGGGGAACTAATTCTTTGTACTTGCAACATTTAGGAGTGACTACTAAAGTCAATCTTAAAGACTATTCACATAGAGATGTACCCCCAATACAGTGGAATACCATCCATAAGACACCAGTAGAGACAGAATCCGTGCACTCATTAGAATCAGATCCTTCTTGGTTGCATGAGGATACCCATTTATGGATGTGTAAAGAAGCCAAACAAGAGGAAGAGCGATTAGAAGCAAGGACCTTAGGTGCAGAACAACATCCACGAACCCTTCAAGATCCAGCCTATGCACCTGTAGTATTCCCAGACGAGGAGTTTGAACCCCATGGTTGGGCAGAAATACTAGCAACCATGGATGTAGCCATCAATGAAGAACAATGGACACCCCACTGTGACAAGGATGGCTATGACATTTCAGTTTTCACGATATAGCCAATCATGAGCGATGCAATCTTAGAAGAGTGTGAACCGAACACTGATGCTTTTGAGGATGCAAGCGATTTTGATTTCGAATCAATTATCATGGACCCACCCTTTGCATCAGAGGAAGAATATTTCTACGAAGTAGAGACTCACACTCAGAGACACGAGGAAATTACGAACGAGGTAAGATTAGCCACGGAAGTGACTACCAAGAGTGAAAGCAAGAAAAGGAAGAAGAAAGAAACCATGTCAGAAAAAGAAGAATCTTTGTTTGAAGTACCCGAGAACTTCAAGAAATACGAAATCGAAGATAGAAGAATCATGGTACGAATGCCCAATAGAAAGGCGAATGATGGACAAGTATATGATAACCGAGAGAAAACCAAGAAAGTAATAGTTGCCATAGAAGGAGAAGAAGAAAAGTGCACATATATAGGGCATGATTTGACGACTGAAGAAGAAGAAGAGTTAGTTGCCCTATTGCGCGAATATAGAGATGTTTTTGCTTGGAGTTACAAAGATTTGAAAGGAGTAGACCCAGATATATGTTCTCATAGAATCCCTATGACTCCAGATGCAAAACCGACAAAACAGAAACCGTACACGTACAATGATAACTACGCTGCGAAGATTAAAGAGGAGATAGATCACTTGATAGAAGCAGGATTTATTTACGAAATTGAGCATACCGAATGGGTATCCCCCATTGTGGTTGTGCCCAAGAAGAATGGAAAATTGCGTGTGTGTATTAACCTTAAAAAAGTTAATGCCGCCACGATTAGAGATAGTTATCCTCTTCCTATCACGGAACACTTATTGGAAAGAGTTGCGGGCAAGGAAGTGTACAGATTTCTTGATGGATTCTCAGGCTATAATCAAGTAGCCATTGCTCCAGAAGATCAACACAAGACGGCCTTTGCCACAGAATGGGGCATATTTGCATTTCGTGTAATGCCATTTGGCTTAACAAATGCACCCGCCACTTTCCAGCGACTCATGTGTCATGTCTTTAAGGAATTCTTACGCAAGAGCTTGGAAGTTTATGTCGATGACTTATGTGCTCATTCAAATGTAAGAAAGACACATATTCCAGAGTTAAGACAAATATTTGACAAATGTCGAGAATATCAGGTTTGTTTGAACCCAGAAAAATGCGTTTTCATGGTCAGACAAGGCAAAATTCTAGGACACATTGTGTCAAAAAATGGAATCTCCACGGATGAAGAAAAGGTGAAGGTAATTGCAGAATTACCTAGACCAACTAATGTGAAAGAGGTACAGGCATTTATGGGCCATTGCGGTTATTATAGGAGATTCATACACATGTATGCAATCATAGCCAAGCCTTTGTACTCTCTTTTAACCAACTTTGAATGGACAGATGAATGCGAAAATTCATTCAATGAACTCAAACGACGCTTGTGCTCAGCACCTATATTGACTACCCCAGATTGGAGTAAGCCATTCCATGTACATGTGGATGCATCCAATTACGCCATAGGATGTGTGTTAGCACAACCCACGACTGAAGGTAACATAGATCTCCCCATAGCCTACGCGAGCAGACAATTGAACGCAGCAGAAAGAAATTATACCACGACGGAACGAGAAGGATTAGGGATGATCTATGCGGTAAAGAAATTTAGGCACTACTTGTTGGCCAATAAATTCAAGTTCTTTACAGATCATCAAGCCCTATTATACTTAGTCAACAAACCATGTAACACAGGACGATTGATACGTTGGTTTCTATTACTCATGGAGTATGATTTTGAAGTGGTAGTTAGGAAAGGAAAGACGCATCTTAGAGCTGACCACCTCTCAAGATTAACCTCAGGAGAAGCTCCTCAAGGAGTAGCGGATGATCTACCAGATGCATACTTGTTTAACCTCGAGATAGCACCGGAATGGGCTAAGCCTATGGTCCCTATTCTCACCTATGGACCCAAGAATCCGAGGATAAAGATCAGAGAAGGAGAGATTACCAAGTCTCAGAGATACCAAATCATGGCAGGAAGCATATATAAACAGGATAATCAAAAGATTCTTGCTTGTTGTGTAGATGAATCAGAACATGCGAATTGGTTGCAATTAGCACACATAGGTGCACTAAAGCAACATCATTCAAAACATCGAACATTACATACTCTGCATAGATTAGGAGTATATTGGCCTACGATGGAAGCAGATGTCTACAAGTTGTGTAAGGAATGCCATGTTTGCCGTGAAAGACCACCAGTAGAGCATGCTACATTATATCATGTGTCTCTCACACCAGATTGGAGTGAACCTTTAGTGACATACTTGAGGACGAACACATTCCCTCAAGGCATGACTTTAGCTCGACAACGCAGTCTAGAGCAGGAAGCTCAAGACTATTCACTCATTGGCGATAATTTATACAAAAGAGGACGAGATGGATATCTAAGACAATGTGTCCATGAGAGCGAATATCTTAGCATACTAGAGACTGCACACCAAGGTGTTGCAGGAGGTCATTTTGGACCCGATAGGATAGTCAAAGCCATCCTCTTTGCAGGATTATGGTGGCCCACTCTTCACATGGATGCACATACCTATGTAAAGAGATGTGAGGTGTGCCAAAGAACTCAGTTTCCTACACGCAGAGATGAAATGCCATTGAAACCCATGATGGGCGGACGTGCATTTTCTAAGTGGGGTATAGACTTTGTAGGACCCATTAACCCCCCTGCAAAAGGTACACATGCGGAATACATTATTGTTGCCACAGATTATCTTACGAAATGGGTAGAGGCAAAAGCCACAAAAAAGAATGATGCTCACACGACTGCAAAATTCTTATTTGAAAATGTCTTTACAAGATATGGATTGCCTATAGAGTTAGTGAGCGATCGAGGCACTCACTTTCTAAACCAAGTCATTGAATATCTGTTGCAGGATTTTATGGTGATTCACAAGAAATCTGCACCATATCATCCTCAGGCCAATGGTCAGGCTGAAAGCACTAACAAGATACTATGTACCGTACTGACGAAACTCGTGAACAATAAACGTTCAGATTG
Organism: Ceratopteris richardii; assembly: GCA_020310875.1. Classification (NCBI taxonomy): domain Eukaryota; kingdom Viridiplantae; phylum Streptophyta; class Polypodiopsida; order Polypodiales; family Pteridaceae; genus Ceratopteris; species Ceratopteris richardii. The sequence continues at coordinate 161,103,187 of CM035409.1, forward strand.
GGACAAACAGTTACACCACGCTGTTTGGGCATATAGAGTGGCCTACAAGACCGTACTCAATGCAACTCCCTTTCAGATGGTTTTTGGTCAGAATGCAGTGCTTCCCTTGGACTTCTTGATACCGACCCTTAAGGTTGCACAAGAACATGAGTGGACCGGCCATGAATATCAGCAAGAATAATGGACTTGGAACGATTAGGAGAAACCAGGCTGAAAGCAGCAGCAGGAATATACGCAGCGAAGAAGCGACAGAAAGCATATTTTGATGCACATGTGAAAGATAAAGGCCTAAAAGAAGGAGATTTAGTTCTAGTATATACACTGAAACAGCACGCACGGAAGTTAGAAAAGCGAGGTTATGGACCTATGATCATTAACAGACTTTCGACTAGTGGAGCGGTACAGTTAGCCACCTTAGAAGGAGATATAATGCCTAATTACATTAGTGGCTGTAGAGTCAGGTTATATCAAGAACCTCTTACTGAGGATATGCTTAGACGACTCACGTTGGCAAAGAAGCGTAAGGAGGAAGAGAATAGAATACGAGCGGAAGCTCAGGCAGAAGCAATAGAACGCATTAAGCGCATGAAGCTAAGAAGACAAGGACTAGGGAGAGAACATTATAACCATCTGGAAACATCACCCAGATATCCCATGGCCATGTGTCACGTAAAGTCAACCACTCATCCTAGCATAGTGGACAGGAGACCATTCATTACAGTTAGGCTAGAGCACGGTAACCATAGCCAAGAACTCAGGGCTTTAATTGACTCAGGTGCTGCGACTAGTGCGATTAGATGGTCCCACTATAAGGATTCAGGAATAGAAATGCGGCCAATGGAGGCATACCTCATAGGCTTAGGAGGCATGGAAACCCCTTGCATGGGTGAGGTGGACCTTCCTATCCTCATAAAGGATGTGACCATGACGGCGAAGCTACTAGTGTGCCATGATGACGACCTGATAGAACCCCTAATCCTTGGCCAAGATTGGCTATACGATCACTCAGTGGACCTAAATCTGAGACAAGGCTCCTTACAGATTGGAACCTTAGAGCAGAAGCGAGTGATACCGCTTGACTTCCCTAACGGCATTCCGCTTGACGGTTGTGACCCTAGACCCTATGAAACGCATGCGACGGAAGACCGGAAGATCCTTGATCAGCTCAGTCACGTTACGTCTACACCAACCCACTCGGGCTTGGCTATAGACAGTTGTCAGTCAGAAGGACGACAGGAGATCTTCCCTGGGACTTCCTGCAAACTAGAAGAGACAGTTACCCAACCACAAGGGCAGATGGGCACAATCAGAGGTCAGGTGGGTTGCATCAGCGGCCAAATGAGCACGACACCCTGCGGTGCTCATCCTTCCAAACTTGTTGCGGACTGGCCTAGATTAAAGTTAAATAAGGCATCACTTCCTAATGGGCAGGTCACGCAAGTGTTGGATCTCCCTTCTTTTCCAAAGCAGAGTGTCCATCCGACCTCTCAACCCCAGCAACAACAGAGTCAACCACGACAAAGGAACCCAGACCGACTGCAGTATCGGAGGAAACAACACGGAATGCAGTTTAGGCCACCCAAAGGCAGCGGCACCAGACAAATATGGGTGCCAAAAGGACAAAAAGCACCAAAGAACTCCAACCAAGCAGAGATCAACAAGAAAAAGGCAAGGCAGAAACAGAATCAGTATCCACCATCCCCTCGACCTTCTTCTATAGGTCCGAGCATTCGACAGATTTGGATCGCCAAGAAGTATCTTATCAATCGACCCACACCCACGCAGATTTGGGTACCCAAACCATGTATCATAGCTCAACCCATAAGCCATGTAATATATAACCCCCACAACTCATTTCATCCCTCGATACCACCACACCCAACACCACCTTTTGCCCCTCAGTAGAAACCCACCACCCACCCCAAGATCCTTAGGAAATGGATACCGAAACGTGTCCAACCGTCTCCCCCTAACCCCATGTCTGATAAAACTACCCCCCCGACTAACATACAACCTTGTACTAAATCACTAACCTTTAAACCTTGTATAAATTCACCCACCATCATCACACATCACTCGTAATCTCATCTCATCAAGAAATGTATGCCTGATCTGAAACGTATAGGTGTCTAGAGACCTGCACTAGTGCTGCAAGAAACATTGCATCCATCACATCACAGCACTTGGCTACACGGGTTACGCATCAGTTATGGAAAGGGATTGCGGTCTCACTTTAATGGGATCATAATTAATTTCCATGCTAATGTGTTAATCTTTTGTAGCAGATCTTTCTCACTAGCGCACCAATCACCATGCAAACCGACGAAGGAGCATCAGGAGCAGGCCCCAGTGTAGCGGCTGTGCCCCTCAACGTGCTACGAGCAGAGTCCCACCCGACTGCTCCACCGCCGGAATTTCAGGGATTTCCAGGACCCATGCCTATCGGCAACCCACCCATGGGCTACACCGAAAAGATACACAGGAACTCTCATTGGTTTCAGGGCCTTGCAGGACCCCTTGCGGACGCGGACTTTATATTTGAATCCTCTTTGACATTTGATGACCGCACGTGGGGAAAATACCAGTTTTTCTCCAGAGAGTTCGAAGCCCTACAGAGCACCCAAGATTTAACTCACGTTTGGGCCAGAGCAGGCTTCACAGAGTATTTCAGTGATCCCCTGCCCAAACCGGATTTTTACAGGTGCTATTACTTAATCACTACCTTACTGGCATCAGAGAATAAGGACATCCCAGGAACCTTCATATTGCCTACTCTAGTGGATGATCCACCTTACAAGAGATTTTATCTCTCTAAGGACTTAATCAGAGCAGCCATCAAGATCCATGGCACCCACACACCCACAGATCGAGAGAGATTGATTCCAGAACCGATGAAACGTGGGGATGTCACTAAGTGGGAGGAGATTTCGGCCATTACACCTGAGCTGTCAAAGCCACTAAGGATATGCATGCAACATTTCGCATTTCCAGCTCAGGACAGATTTACCATGCCCCATAAACGAATCTGGTTCGGATTGTATTTGGCATGCACGGGACCTCAAACTGTTGATCTGGCAAGCTGGATCATAGATCAAATGTATCTGGCACAGCACAGATGGGAGCGTAAAAAAGTGCTTAATGGATGTTGTGCACTCACAAGAATTGTGTATATGTGCTTGGCTTATGACTTGCCAATTGAGCGTGCACTAACAGGAGAAGAACTGAAGGCATTCAAAGGAACAACGAAGAAAGCCAGGAAGCCCAGTAGGACACGGGCAGGTAAGCGCATGCGAGGCACCATCCCTTGCCTTCAAGTGCCAGAGTCGCCATCACCACAACCCTCTCCAGAACGACCACAGACAGAAGCGGCTCCCACAGTACAACCTATTCGCATACGGTTGTCCAGACCAGTGGTTACGGAGGCCACCACTAGTACCGCTGCACCTCAGGCAGCTGCCACCGCAGAACCCACCACCACAACAGCAGAAGCTCCCACCACTATTGGTGCGGAAGCGTTTTCTTTCCCGATACCACATATGGAGGCCGACCCCATAAACACGACATTTGATTTTGAGATGCCTGATGCATTCTCAAACGAATTCCAGTATTCAGAAGCACAACTGTTCTCCCAGGAATACGAACGTCCCAGCTACCCTACCACACCACGAGATCTGCCACGGGGACAAGCTGTGTCAAGCTCTGAAGAAGAAAGAACCGAAACAGACGACGAGGAAGGCGACGATGAAGCCAGCCAGGGCTCACATGACAGACAGACAGATGGCCAAGGCCAACAAACTGACGCACACGGCGACACCAGCACATATGAAGATGAGACTTTCGAAGCCGCAGCATACACGCTGGCCATAAAGAAATTATATCGAACGATGGAGAAAGTCTGGGCACGGAAGAAGTTAACTGAAGAGGAGAGCCAGGCATTAATTGAACAGGAACTCATCTCCGGAGGATTCGAAGACGCATACATCAGAGGGTTCAGAGAGTTAGTCAAATCAGTAGGCTCCCATGAAGCACTCAGGTTTTTACAAAGAAAACAACTACCACAGTTTGACCCCCGCCGAGTGCGCCTACTTTCAAAACCCGGGGAATATATTCGCGTACCAACAGGAGCTCAGTCTTCAGCACAAGCCAGGGAGGCACGCCTCGCCCCAGAAAGTTCATTGACCGCAGAAACCATCCTTGTAGATTCCCCACCCCGTACTACCATTGTACATACCACTACTATCCTCGAAATAACATCCACCCCTTCGACTCCTCTCTCACCTCATCTTTCACCAACCCATCCCGTATCCCCCGCACACCCACCTGCTTCCCCCACATCCATACCTGTACAAGGCAACATAGCCACAACCTTTGCCTTACCCATTCAGACCACCATGCCCACACCCAATCCTTCGTATCTACATGTTAACCCCTTCACCCCTTCATCTTTCCCCGTGTTTCCCCCACCTCTAAGAACCCCATTCCCCTTTCTAACCCCACTAACCTTCTCACCAGTCTCACCTCCCCAACCTACCATAACCCCTATTTCCCCGTTTCACCAAGCTACTCCAACCATCCCCCCTGTAAACTACTCTACATTTGTAAATCTCGTATTCACACCTACACAACCACCCACAATCACACCACTTTTCACAGTCACAACACTAAACACGTCCAATGGCATGGACATATCACCATCCACCTCACCACCACCCACTCCACTCACAGCACCCTCATATTTAGGCACTTCACAATTTTCCACAATCACCACTGCATCCACTGTCCCAACCCCATTTCCCATTCCCACTGCATCTACTCCCACTGCATCCTCATTTAGCACTTCACTACTACTATCGCCCACCATAGACACCGCATTTCAACACATGTTCACATGCATGACGCAAGTCCGCGATGAGTTTGCATCACTCGGCACCAACTATCAACAGCTGCAGAAAACGACGAATGAATTACAAAAGCAGCTTAATTCGTTATCAATTGAGAACGCCTCACTGAACAGCCGATACCAAGATTTACGAGAGGCCTATCACAAATTAGAACTAGAAAGTGAGGAGAAAACAAAAGAGGCCACCGCGGATTTGGATAACCTACTTCGAGCCCAGACCGTCCGCAATGCAACGCTCACTAGAAATATGGGCTTACTAAGAAGACACTTAGCCGCAGCAAAAGAGGAGAACCAGAGACTCCAAGAGCAGAATAGAGAGAACTTGGAAGCGGCTTTGGACCATCCAGACCAACCCTTAAGTCCGAGCAGATTCAAGGCAATCCCATCTGAATCGATGCGGATGTTGCTAGATGATCATGTGCGATTGCTCGAGGACTATGATCGTATGAATGAAGAGCATCAAAAGTTAAAGGAAGATCACAAACTGCTACAGCTCAGAGAACCAGCAACACAACAAGTACAAGTAGCAGCAGAATTACCAGCGCCTGCGGACCCTGCCCCTGAAATTTTAGAGGAACTCAACGCACTCCGGGCCCAGGTAACAAACCTTGAATCTAGAATTGCAGTTTATGAAGCACCACCAAGGCCAGACTCCCCACCTGAGCTACCAGCTGAGGAAGAAACCGTCACTATCCCGGTGGAGGAGACATTTGAGGAGGCATACGAACCGATACCCATCCCAGGCGGACGTGTCACGGCCGAAGGCTAGATGACCTATGAATTACCTACCCCCGCGTGGATGAAGACAGTGGAAGAACTCGGAACGACACACTCGGCCAGAGTAGAGGCACAGCTACATGCCATGGCCATAATTGAAGAGAAAATTTTACAGTCACCATTCTTTGCTCAATTGGCCCCGCGACGATACATATCTGGGCATGAGCTCCAATATAAACCGTACTTCATGTTAATGGCCGAATACCAGTTAACCATAGAGAAAGAAACAGGTATGAAACCAACGCATGCCACTCAATTCGAGCCAGAGGACTTGCCACCAAGGGCGCAGAGAGGTGAAATCCTTCAACCAGACTGGCGCAAAGATTTATTGCAAAATTATCCAGAGATGATGAGCACGTGGGTAAAAGCGCCGCTGCACTTAAAATTTAATCCGTGCTGGGGACCAGTACCACGACGCCGCTCTTGGACTGCATTCGCTATTAAGGTACAAAACAATAAGCAGTGCCAAGACTGGTTGAACTATCCCTACTTCAAGCCACCAATCGAGTTACCCACAGTAGGCTACATGATGGCGACGATCCGCCACTGGCTCCCTAGGTTAAAGCATATGGATGATATTGCCGCGCACATGACTGTCAAAATCTTTGACATGATGCAGATGGTCTTTAAAGTCTTCCGACGCATCAAGGCTCCCCATGTAAACACCCCGGGCTTTGAGCATGGCAACTTTGATTTAGTCTATGATATGAGCACAACGCCATCGCTACGGGTGTGTTATGCCTGGCACTGCAGGATCAAATACCTACCGGCATGCTACAAACAGACATTCGAAGAAATGTTCACCACCGGCTTTTGGGAGTACCATTCAGAGGTATTTATAAGCAGGCTGTCGCGCACGGGTGTCTATCGCGGGCGTTACGCGTCTATCGCCGTGATTTACGTGTCTATCGTGGGTTGTAAGTGTCGATCGCCGAGGGTGGAGTGTCTATCGCGGGCTTTACGGGTGCCTATCGCGAGCGCGGGGGTCTATCGCGGGCTCTATCGCGGGCGTTACGCGTCTATCGCCGTGATTTACGTGTCTATCGCGGGCTGTACGTGTCTATCGCCGAGGGTGGAGTGTCTATCGCGGAATTTACGGGTGCCTATCGCGAGCTTTTCGGGTGGTTATCACGGTCGAGATCCGGGCGTCTATCGCCGATTTTTCGGAGGCTACACGCGGCGTCCACTGCCCATCGCCGAGCGCGCTCGTACTTCCCCCATTTTTTTTAAATTAGTACTACCTAAAGCAAATCTCTTCGCTAGTTACATACTCCTACTCGGCCCTTCGGTTGCTTGTCCCTTCGGTTGCTTCAACTCCTATCCCGGGTCACGCGCGACATCAAATCCTTCGTACGCTGGGAGTTTTAATACTAGCGAGAAAAGAAAAAGGAAAAAAAAAAAAAAAAGAGAAGAGGGAAAAAAAAAAAGAAAAAAAAAAAGAGAAGAAAAAGAAGAAAGAAGAAAAAAGAAAAAAGAAAAGCGAGAAAAGATTCGAAAGAAAATAATAGAAGAGAGCTACCTTTTATTGTGAATTCTTTGGGTTCTTTTCTCGATGCTTCTCTTCTCAGAGATTTAGAAAAAGATCATCTTTCTCGGGGTGTCCCTTTTTTATCATGGATTTGGCGACCCCCTCTCTTGGGAGAAGCTTCATGGATGTGGCTTCATCCTCTCTCGTGAAAAGTAATCGGGCCCCCCCCCCTGGGGAGACCGATACACTGGCCGCTCTGCTGGAGGGGGGTTCGTGTGCCGCTCCTGGGGCACCCGAAAGTGTTGAACCCCCCATCGTGTCCCTCAGTAGACCCGCAGTTCTATCTGCTCAGGAGGAGCTCAAGAAAGTTTGCCTCGTCGGCCAAGTGTTTGGCCCTAGGCCCCCGCTCGAAATCGTGCGACAATGGCTAAGAAAAGAGTGGTTCCCTCGAGGACTAATTGTCAGCAAATGCCAGTTTTTACCAGCAAACCACATGCTGCTAGTCTTTGAAAATGAAGAGATGGCGTTCCAAGCCCTAAGCGTTGGCACCTGGCAGCTCGGTCGGGCGACCCTGTGCCTATTCAGATGGTCCCCGGACTTTACTCCCGACAAATCGAAATCGCTCCGGTACCCTCTTTGGGTTGAGCTCCCTAACCTCCCATACTTCTTGTACAACTTTGTGTGGGACATTGTCTCTCCTATCGGCAAGCCGCTGGCGTCACGCGAAGACATTGGTGGTCTCATCTATGAAGGTGCAAGACACTCGTTCAATGCTAGGTGGCACCCACAAATCTGCGTCAAGGCCGACCTCAGTTCGCCGATTCCTTCAACGATCAAAGTGGACATGGGCGAAGGTGATTTTTGGGAGCAGGATCTCACCTACAAAAACCTTCCCAACGCGTGCTTTCGTTGTGGTCAGCAAGGTCACAGGATTAAAGACTGCCCTCTCAGGCAAAAAAACAAACGATCTCAAGAAGCCTCCAAAACAGCTCAAGACAACGTTGGCGATTTGACCCACTCGACCAAGGTTGGGGAAGACAAGGGTCTCCCCAATCCACAAGTTGATGCTGATGGCTTTACTGAAGTTAGAAGAAGAAGGAAAAGAAGTCCGAGGGCCAAAGGTGAGAGAAACAACCTGCCAATTACCCCCCACAGCAACTTGTATTGCAATCTTGGTAAGGAGATCAACGAGCTTGACTACCCAGGTGGGAAGCCACCTGAGGTAGACACTTACGACGAAGCCCTAGAGATCCCTGACAACAAAGAAACCCCCCAGGAGGGGTACACTACAAGCAAAGAAGATGGCTTCACCACTAGTAATGAAGACAACATGGATAGTGAAAGTTCCATCATTGGATCGACGATCCCGGAAACGGTGCCGAGCACGGGGCCCAATTCTCCCCAGCACCAGCGGGGGTCCGGAGGAACGGTTATCGGGGTTAAGCAACACTGGATCGAAAAGCTTGAGAACTCCATTGAAGATGTAAGACACCGTTGGATTGCGGTTTCTTTTGGTGCTCCTCTTTGTGTTACTATGGCTTATTTGTACGCCCCTAACGGGGATTTGGAGAGACTGAACACTTGGGCTTCATTAGACTCGCTCCCCCACAACGTGATTATATGCGGAGACTTCAACACGGTGGAGGACCCTACGGACAGATGGATGGGCAAGGGCAGGGTCATCGACTGTCGGGAGAAAGAAACGTGGGACATGACCAAACTCCACTTGGATCTGGTTGAATTCAAAGACTCGAATGGCTTTTCTTGGTCGAATCTCCAAGCGGGCGAGGATCTGAGGAAGGCTCGGCTCGATAGATGCTACATCTCTCAGAGCTTTACTCATCAGTGGGGCCACCCTACCATCACACAACGCACTGACCTCACCATCTCTGATCACTACCCGATAATTATCACTTTTCAACCTCCCAACAAGATCCGCAAGGCGCCGTGGTTCCATGCCAACGCTTCCACCTTCTCTCTCCCCTCCGTCCATCAAGAGATTGCCGATGCGTGGACGTTGGCGTTCGCCTCTGGCTTGGCCCCAGCCAAGTGCTGGAGAAGTGCGGTCGACAGGTCTCGTAAGATCATGATCAGAACTAAGAAGATGCTCGAGACTGTGCGGCGGGCTCGTAGGGAGGCTCTTTACCACAGACTCTGGCGGCTCGAGGAGGAAGTGAACAAAGGAAAACACCAAGCACAGAAAGGTCTCCGAAAAATCAGAGCAGTGCTGAGATACGAGGAAGAAATACAAAGGAAAAACTTGCAAATCTTCTTCAAGGAGTGGTGGGCCGGCAAAGCCGACAAACCCACCAAAGAGATGTGCCGCATCCTTAAAAGGAAACACAACAGAGAGGCGATCCCACTACTGCTTGACCCACATGGCAATGTATGCAATTCGGAAGAAGATAACCTTGGCATCATCGAAGGGCACTTCACGAGACTCCTGGGATCCTCGAACCCCCTCTCCCCCCATAGAAGGGACTGCATGGCTGCCATTTCTAGGGTTTCCCCCCGGAGAATACCACCCAACCTCCTCTCCCTGCTTCATGCCCCTATCTCTGAATCAGAAATCATTGAGGTCATTGATGCCCTCCCCCTCGGTAAAAGCCCGGGACCCGACGGACTCACTAACGAGTTCTTTAAGTCCTTCAAGCTGGTGGTTGCCACCCCCCTTTGGATGGTTTGGCAGGAAGCGCTAAAGTTTGGTGCTCTTCCTTCTTGTCTAAATAATGGAATTATCAAGCTGGTACACAAGAAGGGGGAAAAGAACAGAATCGAGAACTGGCGACCTATTACGATGCTCCAAACAGGATACAAGATCATCGCCAAAGTCATTGCCAACAGACTCTCGTGCCACCTGAGATCTTGGCTTAGTGAGGACCAAAAAGGCTTCATCAAAGGCAGGTCTATCCTGGAAAACATTATGGATATTTGGGAAGGTATTCAATTTGCAAATGAGTCCAAACAAGATGTGGTTTTCCTCAAGATCGACTTTGACAAAGCCTACGACAGACTTGAATGGGACTATATTCTGCAGTCGCTCCAAGACCTCGGATGTAGTCAGAAATTCACCAAGATGATCGCAACCCTCCTCGGAAACGCAACGACCCAAATTAACGTTAACAGCAAGCTCTCGAAGGCGATCCATCTTAAAAGATCTATTAGGCAAGGGTGCCCTCTGGCCCCCCTGCTTTTTGCCATTGCCACTGAGGGACTGAGCAGACTTGTGGCACATCAAGTGGAGGCTGGCAATATCAAAGGCCTCCGGCTACCTAACGACCACAGTCAAATCATCATGAGACTGTTTGCCGATGACATGAACGCGTTCGTTCACAATGATAATACCAGCCTGGAGACTTTCTGGACGTGTCTTGCTACCTTTTGTGATGCCTCTGGATCCAAAATCAACCACTCTAAGACCGCCTTTAGGGCTATTACGGGACATCACCCTGGCCTTCTCATTGATCAAGGCTGTCAAATCATCCCGCAGGGCCAAATTTTCCGGCTTCTTGGAATCCCCTTGGGGTTTGGCGTCTCAATGGAGCAGCGATGGAGTTGGGTGCTGGCCAAACTCGAAAACAAGCTCAACTACTGGAGAGGCATGCAAATTAATCTTGCTGGACGTGCTATGGTTATCAACACGTTCCTCCTCTCCTCTACCATCTATTTCCTTTCTTGTTGGAGACCAAATGAGCAAGGCCTGTCCAAACTGAATAGTGTTTGCAGAAATTTTCTTTGGACGGGCGATCATAACAGAAGGGGGGTGCCTAAAATCAAATGGGCCATCTGCACTACGCCTAGAGATAGCGGGGGGCTTGGTATCCTAGACATTGGGTGTATGGCTAACAAACTGGCGGCCAAATGGATGATTAAGGCCTGGTGCAATAGGGAGGCCTCTTGGGCCAAGCTGATCTTCAGAAACAAGAATGAGTTAGCCCTCATGGGGACCCCGAACTGGAAGAATCATGACATCATGACCCTGCTCTTCTCCCCGATCCCCGTCTTCCCGAAAGGCTCCAATCTCGTGTGCTCCCTTTGGAAGGGCTGGAACAAAGTCAAAAGCTTCACAAGAATCAGCGAGGACTGGAAGTGGGCGGCCGGAATCAGACAAAACGACTCTATCTGGTTTCCGATTCATGGCATCCGGAGTGTGGAGTCGTGGAACATTCAAAACGCCAAGAAGCTATGGAACAAAGGATTCAAAAAATGGAAACACCCCTGGAAACAGCACACCAACAGCTGGATTAACTTCGAGGATATTGACCCGCGCATCAACATCTCCTACGAAGAATGGAACACTTTGCAAAGCAGATGCCTCGCATGGGATCGTCACAAGACTCGCCTTCTCATGGGGCACGACACACCGAACCCGCTTGGTCTCAAATGGCACAATGGAAATAGCCTACTCAAAATCCCGAACATCACAGATACGGCTAACCTCCAGACCAGCCTCAACAAGAAGTGGTGCTTGTCTTGGACGCGGCTTCGATGGGACATGAAATTCATGGGCATCTGGCACCCCCTTATAGAGATTAAGAAGTCTGTTCTTTTATGGCAAATTCTTCATCGAGGAATTTGGACAAACCATAAGGCTAGCAAACTTTGTGGGATCCCTCCTTGGTGCAAACGCTGCCACCGTGCTATCGAAGATGTCCCACACATCTTCCTCACCTGCCCCAACTCCTACAGAATCTGGCAGACGGTCGAGATGAAACTCAGACTGCAAAAACAGCTTTGCTGGAAGCAAATCCTTCTGGGAGAAGCGATCGGCTGCTCTGCGTCACTCTGGAATGCCATCAGAGGGGAAGTCCTGTGGAAAATTTGGCGGGAGAGGTGTGCCCTCAACTTCGGCGACCCCCCCAGGGAGTGGTCGATTGAGAAATCACTATTCCTCCTCGGCAAAAGGATCGTTAACAGTAAGAAATCCCCCCCCTTCAGGCACCATCAAGTCCTCCTCTTGGTCAACAACAAGCTCAAACCCAAATGGGCCCCGCATGAGGGCGATGAGAGGGTGATTAACCTTCTCTGTAACGCGACCTAGGTTTCATGCTAGCTTCCCCTGCTTTGTGGGATCTGGGGGGTCCCGTGGACACTAGTCCCCTTCATTTGTATCTTTGCTTCTTAATTTAATTCAAGTCCGGGAGAGTAGGCTATTGCCGAACTTCCTTTTATCTAAAAAAAATTATTCGCCTGTGAACGAATGGTGTACTCCACACATTATCAGCTCCCACCACCAGACGAGCCGCAACCTATCGACTGGGAGAAACTCGAGGCTGATCTAGCCTGAGGCATTCGTATATCAGAGTACACCCTCGCTCAAGACCTCCTACAGAACTACATCCGGCAGACCTCACAACAAGGTTCTGTCAGGGACGACAGAAGCGAGAGGGAGGGGGGTGTTGGAAGCAGCCAGAGGCACAGACGCCACGGAAGCATGTAAAGAAGGAGCAGGGAGCCAGGAGGATCAATTTTCCAAACAAATATGTTTTTATTATTCTTCAAACATTCAACAGTGATTATTATCACTAATTGTAACATATGTATTATAGAAAACCCCATTTTGTAATCCATAGCTCCATTTTGTGCAAGCCGAGGAGTCCTCGAGCTTGAGGAGCTTAGATAGAACGCTCGTACCGAATTTCGTTATTTTTAGATACCATTTACCCTTCCAAATAGCATCTAGGACCTATTTTTTAACTAGGCCGGTCACTAGATGTGAAACCGGTCAAAACTAGTCTAGAAACTATAAAAAGAGCTAGAGAGCTCATTTTTGAGGTTGGTTCATTTTGATTAGTGTGAGCATAGAGCTAGTTTGAGCTTGTAAGAGTATTCTTGAGTAATAGAGCTAATTTCCCACCTTCCATTGTGTCTTGCTTGTCTCTTCATTGGGTGTGTGTATGTGTGTGTGCATCTTTGTGCTTCTCACCTTCACTCTCACATCATCTCACGTTCACGATCTTCATATCACTCCTACCTCTCCCACGGATTGACATTAAGGAGGTGAAGCTTCTTAACGTGGTTCTCACCATTGTGCTAGAGCAACAATATATAATTTTTCATTTGATAAAAATGCTCATTTCTGCATGTATTTACTATCAAAATCATAGAGCAAAGTAGCTTATCTAGCGTAGCATTCATTTATTTTTTTGCATTAGGAGGAAAAATGAACCCTCCTTGGGCGTTTTTTTTTTGAGGGTACAATGAATTGGAAAGGCACACACACCCGACCTCGTAAGGTAGAGGCACCCATCTTGGGGAACTCTGAAGCATCTAGCCACGGGCTTTTAAAATATGCTTTTGAAATATTCCCTCTACGCCAATGAGAATGGGCTAGTGGACACATTCTCACTTTTTCTATCTTTTTGAATAGCCATAACGTGAGCATACTTAGTCCAATTTAAGCAAGAAAGAGTGCATTGGAATCATATCATCAATAGATTTCCATGGATAGTTCACATGATATACTTTTATGGTACACAAGACATATTTCTCCAGGGCCCCTTTTATGCCTCTTTTACTTTATTTTGTTTTATGCTCTTATGTTTATTATATATCATACCTACATTATGATTTTAGAAGAGTTCATTGGCTCTTACATAAAAATCTCAATGAATGTCTCGAATTACAAAGACTTCATTGATCAATTATGTGGAATATCCTTTATTAATAACAAAAACAAATTTGAAAGAATATCGAGAGGAGCAAAAGTATTAGATGAGCAGATGAGAAAATGTTTATATATTTTGATAGTGATGTGTGAGAACACACTTAGGACTGCTGGGGCACTTTTTCCCCTCTTTAGGAGGTTTTCTTCCATCGGCTTGTATATATGCCTATAACCCTAATAGGTTACTTATCTTTATACATTCACTTGCTAATACATTGAGTATTGTGTGTGTCACTCTGGCACAATGGCAAGTACCAATGTGAGGAGATCCACCTCATGATTGTCAATCTGGGAAGACATGGGGAGGGTATGACAATCATGAGCAAGTGAAGTGCACAAGTGAGTGAGTGAGAAGCACACAAGCATGCACCCACATACACACAAACGTGCACACATGACAAGACAAAGGGATGGAGCAGTGGAATCCTTAATTAGCCAAAAACAACATTACAAGCTCTTTTATTCACTTCCATTCCTAATTTTCTCCCTCAAAAATGCGCTCTCTAGCTCCTTTTATAGTTTTGACTAGCTTTGGCCTTGTGTAGACCTAGTGTCCAACCTAGTTTAAAAAATAGGTTTTGAGGCTAATTTGGAGGCTCAAACGAGCTCTAAAAAATATGAAACTTCGTGAGCTTGCTGTAATGTGAGATATCTAGCCTAGCATGTTTGGTTGTCAACCTCCAATGTTGTAACGTGTGTTTGTAATCTTTGAGATTCTGCCTGTAAGGAAATGTCTAGGTCTTCTAATTGTTGATAATATTGTTGAAGCTATGAGACACACTGAATCATTGTATTAAATGTATTATTTACACTTGTAGATGCAAAGGAGGTAGGGTTAAATATAGCGGGAATGGGAATGGAGGATGCAATGCATGATCGGAGGGGGTTCGAGGATGGTGGAAGCATGGGGAGAGGATGAGGTGCGATGGGTGGAGAAATGTCCATAGGGTCGAAAAATGTGGTGTATGTGGGAGCAACCATGAAGGAGGGGGTGGTAGGTGTGGTGATTGTGGTATCTATGTACAGTGAAGTGGATATACGTGTTTGTGAAATTATGCCTATGTGGTGGGAACATGAGTGAAGCTTTGCATGAATGATGCATAATGGGATGAGGCGATGGTGGCGATGGAGGTATAGGGAAAGATGGATGAGGTGAATGAAAAGTATGGATAGCAGGGGAGGGGTATGTGTCTATGGGGATAAGCAGGGATACCTAAGCTGCCCTCAGTGGGTCTTAGGTGTCCTTCTACACTAGGTACGATGGGGTGGCCAATGGCAGATTCTACAAATAGAAATGAAGAAGCAAGGACTCAATTGGTGATGGAAGAAAAAAGGGTTGCTTGAGAGATAGGTTAACGGAATGAGAAAGTGGTGGTTGAGGTAAGGGTATGGGTAGTTGTTGTTAAGATTACAGTGGTTTCTATAGTGGTGGGTGGTAAAGGTGGGGGAGATGGGGCGCTAAGATGAGATAGGAAAATTTTTACAAAGGTTTTAGCGATAAGATGTTCATGGCTATTGAAGTAGCTGCTGGTTCTGTGGTTGCTTCTTGTTCAGATATGGGAATACACATCTGAACAAGTAGTTGTTGGTTCTGTGGTTGCTTCTTGTTTAGATATGGGGATACATATATTCTTTCCTAGACATGGCCTCATCTTCACTCTTCATCTATCATATCAAATTGATTGGCACAACGTAGTGTGCACTGCTTCTTGAACTCCCAATGATTTTGTCAATAATTTGAGCGAAAAAATGAATTGAGGGTCCACCCCTTCGTCTATGAGGATCTGATCCATCAAGGGTTGGCCTGACACAAATGAGACTATGTCATTCCTGCGCTGCAGTAATTGTATTGTACAATCTTTGTAATTGGGGTGTTTATGCAGGAGCATCTATGAGTTCAAGCCTTTCTTGTTGCTCTGCATGGTGTCCTTCCTCATGTTCATCGTCATCGACTTCCGATTCTTCATCTTCATCTTCCTCATCTTCTTCTTCATCAACTATGACAACCTGCACTGTGAAGTAGTTGCTTGTAGATGTGATTGCTCTACCACTTGTTCATCACCCAACTCAATGTTCACCTCTCGTAGGATCTCCTCAAAATCTTTGTTGGTGAGTTCTTCCAGGTGGACTCCTTCAAGGAATTTGAGATTTGTAGGGATTGGAGGAAATATAAAACTTGGACCTTCAAAGTTGCATCTTGGGAGGCAGAGTGTGAATGGATGTACATATCATTGTGGTGGAGGAGTGAATCGGGGGGTTAAAGTGGCTCCTCAAGGTTGATCACATGGTACTGCTCCTTGCATCCGTTTTGATGGGGGTCCTATGGAAGTTCTTCCTTTAAATTGTTGCACCCTACTCCACATCAAAACTCTCTGGATTGGAATGTCATATGCAAGACATCGATAGATAATCCTTGTGAGGGAACAACATCCATACAATATTGCCTTGCATGGCCATCATTTGTGTATGCATCTATTGAGCCCATAAAAGTCATATTGGTCAAAGTCAACTAAATTCAAAGTCAACCATAATCAAAGTCAAAAGGTCAAAGTCAAATTGATCAAAGTCAACATGTTCAAGGTCAAAGGTCAACATGGGTGAAGTCAAAGCATTCAAAGTCGGGTGTCAAGGTGCACAGGTAGTGCACAATTAATTGTCACAAAGGGTAAAATTGCACAAAATTGGTTGCAGGTTGCAAAGGTATTTCTGTAATTCTCTAAGGTTCAAAGTGTTTTCAAAAGTATTTGGAAGGTTCAGGTGAACCCTCTCTTAGGTGCACATTTGAAGAATTAAAAGGCAAAATGATGTGAAGCGACAACCTATGCAAAAGTGAAATCATGACCCCCAATTAAAATCTTTGTTTTAGTCTAAAGTCACTATAGGACAGAACATGGATTCATTGGCTGCCCACTTTTAGAGACAATCTTGGGACATCAAAGTGAGCACCAAGATGCTCTAGTAGTTAGGAGCGTACGTGAATCGACACTCAAATCAAGGCAAGGCATTATTCTTTGAGGAATAAGCAAGGTGAGCATAGTCTAGACTAAGCAAGAGAAGCACAAGAGACATCCAGTGTGTGCGATGCAGAGAAGTGAAGTGCAAGGTGTGCATGAAGAGTGACTAAGAAGTGTGCAAAGAAGTGCTAAGCCATACAACAAAGGTCCCAAGGTCCCATTGAAGCTGTGTGCACACCGACAGAGAGTGTCCATCCCTGCCCCTATTAGAGGCTTGAGTGCAAGGTGTGCATAAGTGCAAGCTTGGTGAAGGTGGTCTGGTGGAGAGAAGGTCGATAGCAACAAGAACCTTGGGTATTTTGTACTTTCTGATTGTGCACTGTTTGGGAGTTTGCATAGAAAGCATTTGGATTGTATTGTACATCACCATTGTACTTTTCTCCTTTTAATCAATCTACAGAAGCTTCCAGTCTTTGTATCTTTCTCCTTATCTTTTTCCCTTCTCCTAAAAATACTCAAATCCCTTTCTGCACAAGAATCCCCCAACAGCATCCCTTTCATGTCCAAAGTGTCATGCACTAAGTTGTCAGTTAACCTGAACTGCTTCAATTCATTTCCCTAGGTGAGAGATGAAAGCACAAATGTACTTGACACTTTGCAATTCTTGTTGGGTGTTAGGGTGTTGATGAGATAGTAACATCGCATGAAATTAGGTTTGGGAACTTAGCACTAAATAATATGTCCAATCTCTCTTTCTGCCACATAGATCGTAGCTCTTCTGCATACTATAATTTCTCAAAGTCAAGACAGAAAAATGGTACTTTCCCCATTTTCCATTGAACTCTATTTCTGCCTCCCAAAGGTAAAAGTCTTCTCCTAATGGTACAACTACCTAGCTAGACCAATGGGAGGCCTTTCCAACCAGCATGGTGTGGCCACTTGGGGAATCTTGTATGGGGATGATTTGTATGGCCTGTAAGTCCTCTGATTGTTCATTTGGCTCGGGCATGATGGGTAAGCTTTCCATATCGACAACCTACTAATTGATGCCTCCTTGAGAATTGGTTCCTGCTACTTCAGCCATGATACTATTGGTAGTGGCTAATGATCGTTTATCTGTTGGAAGAATAAGATCATATTAGCATTGCATAGGAAACATGATAATGCTTTGTTCCCTTTACAATACCAGCATGGTGTTCTTTGAGGTTAGAGGTTAGTCAAATAGGTGTGTTGTGTGTGTGTGAGTGAGATATAGAAAGTCAATAGTTTCCCTATATGCATACTCTGGCTGTGGACTGTACTCAAACGCATCTATATCGTGTGCATAATAGTTTACATGGTGGGGTCAAGGGGTTCATTACAAGGTTTGACTCTCGAAATTTCCTTATGAGGGTTTGCATAATTTGGTGTTGATGATATTTGAAGATGTCTTAGGTGATGCTACCTAGATCTGGGACTTTTTAGGTATCCATTTCCAAGTAGTCCTAGGTGTGACTTGATATGTTTGTGTGGCGATAATAGATGTTTGTCATGAATTGTGTGAAGTGTGTGTTTGTGAGTAGTGATTCAAGCATAGGGGCTTATGTGTGGTGACTTGGGTGTGAAGGCAAGTCTTAGGCACCCAGAGTTGTCACACCTTTAGGTGAGCCTTCATCAACTACTTTGGTATCCAAATAGAAATAATCCTCCTTGGTTGACTCTTGAAATCCTCCATTGTTGCGACCTTCAACCGAGTTGTTGGGTTGGTGTGTCCTTGGGGTCTTTGCATTGGAGCAAGGGGTTGCTCACCCTTATGCACCCAAATCTGCTTCACGGTTTGAGTCATCTTGCTTTGGGCTATTCATTGACTATGAGCATTGACCCTCTACTTTCTCTGCTACTTGTACTCCTTTGTTTACTTTGTCTCAATCATTTTTGGAAAAGAAGGCAGTTCCATAAGGTCCCTGACTCCTTTGTTGAGAACATCATCCTTCTGGATCATAGAGTTTTGGACAAGAACAACATCTTTATCTTCATGTGTCCTCCTCAAAGACCACGAGTTGGTGCCTTTCCTAATTACTTGAGTGCTCCATTAGCTAGTTCATTTGTGACGCGCTACTAGTTCACCCTGAAGAATTCCACTTCTTAGGTTCAAGTTCATAGCATTGGCATGGATCCAATCTTGACCTAAAACAAGAGATTCAGTGAGGTCCTCATCTTGACATAGTAGCACTTTCACTATGATTGGCACATCATGGGAAGCTCCAGCTCACCCATGCAAGGGGTTTCCACACCTCCCACTCCTATGAGATACGCCTCTATAGGATAGATATTTAGTTGTAAAGCTTGATAGTAAGAAAGTTTAATTGCATTGGTGGTAGCACTTGAATCAATTAAGGCTCTTATAGTCCTTGTATCCTTTCCTTGTCCTAGCTCTATCATCATGAAAGGATGGCTATCAACAATTTGCTGAGGGATCACACACCTAGCTTGGCACATAGCCATGTGATATCTTGGTGCCTCTTGAGTATCTAATCTAAGTTGATCTCTACCCTATCTCCTCAATTTCATTTGTCAGATGTGTTCTAAGGCTTCTACTTGTGCTTCTTCTCGAACTTACATTTCTTTGTAGTGTTGAGTCGATTTAGCATTTCCTCTATAAGTTTGACTCTACATCCATTGATGTAACTACATAGGATGTCGCCATCTTGAGTGGATAATTGGATAGCTCCACTTGTTGATGTTTTATTAATAATCATGGATCCATAGCCATGCTTCTCCAACTTCTGTGCATGTTGCTTCAATGTGTACACTAAGAATAAATCTCCCGCTTTCAAGCCTTATCCTTCACATGGGCATCAAAATATGCATTTTGTCTTTTCTTTATTGCATAAATCCCTATTGTTGCTCTTAATCTCATTTCTCCTAGTCACTCTACATCCAAAATTCTAGTGAAAGCTCATCACTAGTCCACTAGTGTTCTTATGCTACTTTCAATGTCGGTATCAAGAAGTCTAATGGAAACAAAACATTGTATCCAGAGATCATCTAAAAGGGGGTGCTTGGAGCATCATTTTATAGGCCACTTTGTAGGCCCAAACAACATGATGTAGTTGTAGTCCCAATCAGAATGTTTATTATTCACCAATTTAGTCAAAACAGTACAAAGTATCTTGTTTGTGCTTTCAACCTGGCCATTGTCTTGTGGGTGATATGAAGCCGACTTCTTGTGAACCACCATGAATTCTTGTAACAAGTATTCAATGACCTCATTCAAGAAGTCAGTACCACGATCACTCACCAATTCTATTTGCAAACCATATCTTGTAAATACATTATCAAATAGGAACTTGATTGTGGTCTGTGCATTGTTCTTCTTGTTGCCTTCACTTCCACTCGTTTAATCAGATAATTAGTGGTAATAATGATGTATTCAACGTGTGAACTCTTAGTTGTGGGATTAATAGGATCGAAAAAGTCTATTCCCCACTTAGAGAATGCACATCCACCCATCATGGGTTTTATCGGCATCTCATCTTTATGTATAGGGTACTGAGTTCGTTGACAAATATCGCACCTCTTCATGTAGGTATGTGCATCCATGTGAAGAGTTGGCCACCAAATACTTGCAAAAAGTACTGCCTTGATCACCCTATCTGGTCCAAAGTGTCCTCCTGCTACACCTTGGTGAGCAATCCCTAAGATCTTGAGGTATTCACTCTCCTGGACACACAATTTGAGATAGTTGTCTCTTCCTCATTTGTATAGATTATCACCTATGAGTGTGGAATCTAGAGCTTCTTGTTCTAAACTCCGTGGTCTAGCCAATGTCATTTCTTGAGAGAATGTTTTTGTCCTCAAAAATTCTACTAATGGTTTTCTACAATCTTGCACTAAAGACATTTGATCTAGTGTAGCATGCTCCACAAATGGTCTAATATGATAGATTGGGCATTTATTGCATAACGTATGGACATCTGCTTCCATAGTTCTCCAATGCACTTCTAATCTTCGTAGCATTTGTAAGGTTCATATTTTCAAGTGGTGTTGTTGAAGTGCACCTACATGTGCTATTTGAAACCATTTTGTATGCTCATCTTCCTAGACATAGCAAGCCAGTATGCCTTGATTGGTGTGCTTATACACACTACTTAGCAGTATGTGGTACCTTTGAGACCTCAACTACCTCTTTATCTTTGGCATTTAGTACAAGATCTTTAGGTCCAAAGGTGAGAATAGGCACTATAGTTTTGGCCCATATAGGCACTACTTTTAGATTGAACAAGTAGCCATCAAGAAGGTCATCTAAGACTCCTTGAGGAGTCTCTCCTCAAGTTAGTCTAGAAAGGTGGTCTGACCTAAGATAAGTTCTACCTTTCCTAACCACAACTTCAAAGTCATATTCCATTATTAAAAGGAACCATCTTATTAATCTGCCAGTATTGCAAGGTTTGTTCACAAGATAGAGTAATGCTTGATGGTCTGTAAAAAAAATAAACTTATTTGCAAGCAAATGATGTCTAAACTTTTTAACCGGATATACCATGCCTAATCCTTCTTTTTTTATAGTGGTGTAATTTCATTAAGCCACATTCAACTGTCTACTGGTTTAAGCTATTGGAAGATCCATATTACCTTCACTAATAGGTTGTGTTGTACACACCCAATAGCATGATTGGATGCATCCACATGAACATAGAAGGGCTTGTTCCAATCTCGTGTAGTCAAGATTGGTGTTGAACACAATCATCGCTTAAGCTCATTGAAGGAGTTTTCACATTCATCTGTCCACTCAAAGTTAGTCAAAAGGGAGGCTTTGCAATGATCGCATACATGTGAATGAAATGTTGATAATAGCAGCAATGCCCCATGAAAGCTTGTACTTCCTTGACATTCTTAGGCCTAGCTAGCTCTGCAATAGCTCTAACTTTATCCTCCTCTATGGATATTCCATTCTTTGACACTATGTGTCCTAGAATCTTGACTTGCCTGACCATAAAAACACACTTTTTTGGGTTCAAGTAGACCTGATATTCTCTACATGTCAAAGATTTGTCTTAGCTCATGTATATGTGTTTGCCTAATGTTGGAATGAGCACATACATCATCAACATAGACTTCCAAATTTTTAGACAAGAACTCTTTAAAGACATGACACATCATCCTTTGAAAGGTAGCCGATGCATTGGTGAGCCCAAATGGCATTACCCCAAATGGGAATATGCCCCACTCTATGGAAAAATATATCTTATGCTGGTCTTCTGGGGCAACGGCCACTTGATTATAGCTAGAGAACCCATCAAGGAAGCTATATTATTCCTTGCTTGCTACCCTTTCTAATAGATGCTCAATCATAAGAAGTGGATAAGTAACTCTAATAGTGGTTGTGTTAACCTTCTTCAAACTAATGCATACATGTAACTTGCCATTCTTTTTGGACACCACTACAATGGGGGATACCTATTCAATGTGCTCAATCTCATAGATAAATTTGGCTTCTACCAATCGATCTATCTCTTCCTTGATCTTGGATGCATAATTGTCATTATATGTGTGTGGCTTCTGCTTGGAGGGTTTGGATTCTGAGGTCATGGGAATTGTATGCGATCATATGTTAGGGTCTACACCTTTTAGGTCCTTATAACTCCATGCAAACACATCCTATGAGTGCTTCTATTTAGGCATTCTGATCATAACTTTTCTATCCTGAACTTCATAGTTCTTAAAATTTTTAGGAACCTCAAATAAAGATCCTTCCTCTTCTAGTGGGAGCTCTCTTCTTTACTTTTTTTCCTTCATTCTTTGTGGTTACATGTGTTGGTAATCTCACATCATTTGTAAGTTCTTCTCGTCCTTGAGGGTGAGCTTCTACCATGTATAAGCATTCCTCTTTTGTCACACAAAAGGGTCCATAATAATGGATTTTAAATCAGATTCACTTGCTTGTTCAAGTTCTTATGTACTAGGCTCACATTCTTTGATAACTGAATCACACATGATTGGTTCTATATTGAAGACTAAAATGGCATAATGCCATCCTCATCACAGTGTGATGTCTATTGTTCTTCATTGATGGCTACGTTCATTGTGGCTAAGATTTCTACCCAACCATGAGGTTCACTCTTCATCTGAAAATACTACAGGTGCATATTTCTAGGCAAGATTAATTCTTCATTCCTTATCATGACTGTGGGTGCTCGCATGCAGGTAGATTTGCTTCCCATGGACCTATAGATGAGGCAATTCTTGTATGGAATTAGACTCAAAGTATAATCATTCACTAGATTGGGTATCCTCTTGTTTTCCATAAATAGAAGGAATATCTTGTGGGAATTGATTGTGCAAGTCATCCAAAATTTCAATGGGGGGATGATTTTCACTTTCTTTTGCCCATTTCTCTTCTTGCATTTCTCTTATAAATTCTTGTGAGTATTGATTTAAAGAAGCAAATGTTCTTGACTCGCTAGAGTTGGGAACCTAAGCATCCTTGAAAGAAAGGCTTATCCTTTCACTTGTGATGTTACCCACTTGAGGTGTAGTTTGCTTTCTTGACTCAGCTATCATTTTTTCCAATCTTTCTAATAATCCGTAAAAGTGTAGGTGTGTTTGGCTGAGGTTGTGTAGTTGAAAAGATGAGTGGCCTCAAACATGGTTTGAGTGAATTCTGCCATCTTTGCACAAAACTTTGTTCTTTCAATTTCTAGGTCATCCCCAAGGTAACACTTTTCATGTTCTGTCACATTTGGCCCTTCTTTGATTCTGGTGTGATATGCCTTCAGCATCATGTCTAGGTCTTTGTGAGTGGGATCTCCTAAGACTGATCCTACTCTAGGAGGTGGTGGGGTCACATGAGGTTGATTAGATGGTGATGGTGATGGTGGTGGCAGTGATGTGTGAGAGTGTATTTGAGATGTGAGTTCAGCTATTTTGGCTTTTGTTTCTCTTAGGCTTTCGGCAAGTTCGCTCATCTTCTTAGAACATTGTATCTTCATTCGTTCACGGCTATCCTTCCAAGCTCTTTTCCTTTTCTTAGTTGGACTCTCAGTCTCACTAACCTTCAAACTCTTTTCTTGACCTAAGCCTTGGTTTTGCTATAATGCTTGAGCTCTGGTGACTACTTTCACTGGGTAGTGGAAGTCACACTTCCACTAGAATCTACTACTAACCCAATGACATTGATAGGAGTGATCTTCAGTACATTGCTTGGGTTCTTAGGAAAATCTTGTAAAAGGTGCCCCATCCCACAATCCTAACAAAAACCTTGAATTGTCATTGATTGGGGTTGCATAGGTGTAGGTATAGGGCAATCACTGATGAAATGATCTCCTTGAAACTTAGCATGGTCCTCTAGGTGATGGGGGTCTTATCTATCTAGGTTGGGGCCTAGATTTAGGATTTGCATACATGGCATTGGCCTATTCTAGCTCCCAAATAGGTTCACTATGGTCTTCGTAAGAGTAATTCTTGTTATGCTCTAGCAATTGCATATAGTATGCTAGTGGACTATCCATATGAGCCGAGTCAAAAGTGTGATTATTTGGGTCACTTTCTAAAGTCAATGGCAATACTGGCAATAAGGCTCTATTCAAATTTTCTTCAATGGCTGCATACTTCACTAGGATCACATTAGTTAGAGGTGGAGGTTGTTGTACTAACACAGGTTGAGGCCTTTGTTGAGCTTGATAGGGTGGTTGGTAGGGTTGTTGGGGCCTTACATACTACTGTAGTGGGTACAGATTTTGGTATCTCCCCTGTTGTGGATATGGTTGTGGATAATTTTCCTAACCACTTGTTTATTATAAGGGCAATCTTGTGCAGTATGGTTAGTATACCTCCTTTCTATGGTGTAGTATTGGCTATTAGGGTTCACTTGGGATTGAGCCATGATTGGGCATAAATTAGCTATATGGTCTCCTCCAAAAGTATAGCATCATTTGAATGAGACAAATCTAGGCATTTGCTTGCTAGATACAGCTAAATTCTGAGCTACCTTCTCTGCAAGTTCATCAATAGATGTGGATGGTTTGGAAGTGAAATTGGTAGAGCTATCTGAATCTTTATAGATTTTGAAATCTCTAATTCGTGACCCAAATTATCCTCAATGTCTATGCACATGTGTACACATTGTTCTATGGATCAAGGTTCTTTCAAGTACACATAAGATCTCAATTTGGTACTTAACAAACCATCTAGGAATAAATCCACTTGTTTGGCACATGTGGGTCACTCTAGAATAGGGCATCTCTCTAATTATTGTCTAAAACATCTTCCTACAAGTCGAATTGTTTCTTGATGTGTTTGTTTCAAGCTATGTATCAATGATAAGGTATTGTGCCTGATGCCGCATTTGGAGAATTTTGTAATGAATGCTTCTAGAAACTCATCTATATTTTTGGACTTACCTTGGTGTAGTGGTTGAAACCACGTTAAGTTAGTGTTCTTGAGGGTTAGAGGCATAGTACTGAGTGAACAGGTCCTCAACTTGTTCTGCTCTCAAAACTTGTCTGAACTCTGCTATATGATCGTAAAGATCTCTAGTGCCATCGAAGTAATTCATCATGGATTTAACCAGTTGGGTAGGCCTCAAGTTTTTGGGGTGTTCTCTAGGCCTAGGCAAGGGAAACTCATCCATGGCTCTTTCATGTCTCGGATTTTTGTGTCTCTCCTTTCTGTTCTTTTTGCACCTAATCCTGTCCAATCTCTTCCTAAGTGGTTTGCAAAGTTCACTTCAGCTCTCTCTCTAACTCTCTGCATCTTTGTTTCATGAATCTCGAATGATCTTGCTCCTTGGAGGCCATGGGAAACATTAGTCCTTGGTGGAGGGAAAATCAATTCGCCCTTCCAAGTCTATGCATGCCTACGATGCTCTGTTACCAAGAACATTCTATCCTATTTGTTATCTAGATAGAAAATGTTTCCTTGGTATCTCCAAATCTTTGAACTCATAGACGGTGACTTCTCCTATTTTGCTAAGTTGATATATCTTGAATCTCCAAAAAGCTTCCTCCATTTCTCTATTCGAGAATAATTGTATGTTTAATGGTGACTTGCATGAAGAAGTGTATGTTTTTCAGCCCCGTGGCTCTGTGCAGAAAGGGCATGAAAACTAGGTGTGCATGTTAAAGAATGCATTATATGGTTTAAAGCAACCACCACATGCTTGGTATGAAAATATACATTCCTATCTAATTGCACATGGTTTTGAGAATACTCCAACTGAAAGCACCTTATATGTTAAGCGTGCTAATAATGATCATTGTTGTGTATGTTGATGACATGCTGCTCATTCATGAGAAGCATATTGCTGATTTCAAGGCTGATTTGCATGCCTCATTTGAGATGTCTGATTTGGGGCATTTGCATCATTATTTGGGCATTCAATTTATGCACATTGATGGTGGAATGGCTTTGTGTCAAACAAAATATATTGACACATTATTGTAGTGTTTTGGCCTTGAAGACTCTATACCTATTGCTGCTCCTATGGAGACATGTTTACGATTGAGTCTTCATGATGCTCAAGATGCATTTGATAATGTTCTCTATCAGCAGGCTATTGGATGCTTGATTTACTTATGCATTAATTGACTAGATATTCAGTTTGTTGTCTCACAAATGAGCAGTTTTATGCATTGCCTAAGTGTCAAGCATTCACAAGCGGTTAAGCACATCTTTCGCTAGTTGAGTGGTACCCGACTACTTGGGTTGTCTTATCCCAAGGGGGGATCACTACTCCCAGATTTGCATGCTTTTTCTAGCTCTCACTGGGCTAGTTGTTATGACACTCGTGTGTCCACTAGTGGTTTTTGCTTCATGCTTTGTAGCTCATGCATATCTTGGTTGATCAAGAAGCAGCCTATTGTGGCCACTTCTAGATGTGACATTGAGTATAGGGCAGCTTTCACAGCAACTCTTGAGTGTGTGTGGTTCAGATGCCTTATGGCTGATTTGGGTGTTGGTCAGACTTCTACCACCATTGAGGTGCATTATCATTGTCAGGGAGAAGTCCTCTATTTGAGAGATCAGCTTGGCATATGTGCCCATGCAAGAGAACATTGCAAACCTTTTCATGAAGGCTCTTCCTAGGGAGAAGTTTTTGCAAAGCTTTGGGCATACTTTCTTTTATGGATTGATTCCACATAGATTGACACTTCTTTATACATGAGTGCTGGCTCCTTGTTCACCGCATGACTCCCAGGGGGGATTTGTTGATATATTTAAGTAGTGAACACACTAGGACTGTCGAGGAATTTTTTTCCCTCTTTCGGAGGTTTTTTTCCCTCAACTTGTAGACACTCCTATAGCCCTAAAGGGTTTCTTATATTTGTACATTCTAGTGGTAATACAT
>CM035409.1:161135279-161240279 GCA_020310875.1 Ceratopteris richardii
ATGCCTCTTTCTTGAGCATAAAATTTTGCAACAAGCCTAGCCGTATAGATGTCAACTCTTCCATCACGCTTATGCTTCAACTTGTATACCCACTTAGTGCCAATGGCCTTCTTGCCAAGATGCAAATTACATAAAGACTAGGTGCCATTCTTCAAAATAGCATCATATTTTGATAGCACATCAGCCATCCAATTTTTTGAATTCTGTGCTTCATCAAAAGAAACAGGCTCATTCTCATGACAGAGATTAGAGGTAGCCATTGCATAGCAATCTGATGCAAAAGAAGCACTATGAGATCTGGAACAAGTATGATATGCCAATGGTGCATCTAATTTGCTATCTTGCAAAGTTTGCACCAGCCATTTAGGCATAGCTTTTGCCTCCTCTATATCAACCCTCTCATCAACAAGTGCATCATGTAGATCTACATAAAAAATGGAATGATCTGCATCATCATGTGGAACCTATAAAGGCTTAGAAATTGCCTCATTTGGAGGAGCACTTGACTATCCACGTGTAAGAAGAGGGAGGAAAGTGTCATATGCACCTTTGGAGCTAATTGATGTCTCCTTACTACATGAAAATAATGGCTCCATTGCATCTTCCACAAAAACATCACGACGAACCAAAATGCATTTAGTCTGTGGAGGATACAAATGATAACCTTTGCTTTTAGAACCGTACAAAAGAAAAATACATGTTATTGCTTTATCATCTAATTTTTTGCATTGTTGTGTAGGAAGATTTTGCCCAAAATACGACCTTCACAAACATGTTTACAAGGTGCCTCAAGTTTGGGCAGAGAGGACACCAAAGTATAATTCAGATGACCAAAGCATGCATGCCAAAGCTTTGCATTAGACATAGCCTGAGAATCTTGAATCACACATGCTGAATCATCCACATATTTTTCATAATCTATGAGTTTATACATCCCACGACATAAAACGCTAGAAGAAATAATAAGATCGCCATTTGATAGATCATGAATTGTACATCTATCATCAATAAATTTCACAACTAATCAGATCTTGGATGATGTTGAAACTGATGATCGATTTTTCTTGATCCTTGGCACAAACAAAGCATCTAACAATGTGAAAGAACTACCATTTGCAGTAGTTAGAATGATCTTATGAATTCCCATTACAAGATAAGAAGAGTTGTTAGCACATGTGAAAGTATTCCCTCTAGGGGCAAGCTCAACTAAACTGAAGAAATTGTGCCACGAGATCATATGTTTTGATGCCCCACTGTTAAAGTACCAAACATCCGAGTCTATAGTAGACATACACTATTCATGAGAAGATGGGTCATAACTGTAAATAGTAGTAAACACCCATTCTTCATTGTGCATAAGATTAACAGACTCTATTTTAGGTGTAGAGGCCTCTGCAACAACCATTATGGCCTCTTTTTAGTTTTCCTCTTTTGCAACAAGTTTTGGACAACTCTTTATGACATGATTGTGGGAATTGGAATCATGACTACTGGCTAGGAGTATGATGGGCTAACCACTTGTTGCAAAAGCCATGGTTGAGGATTACTTCCTAATCCTCTCTCTTAGGATGTGATTCAACCATCTCCTGCTATCATTTCTTGAGTCTAAAACTCTCTTCCCCTTCTAGAGATCATTATCCTCAATGATCAATCCTTGATCTCCCCTTGAATTGATGTCCTCACCCTTGCATAGTCGATTGAACCTTTTTGTTCTCAACCTTAGTCTCTTGAACCCTTGCTCTCAACCTTGGTCCCTTGAACCTTGCCTTTCCACTTCTTGGCCACTTGCTTATGAACTTGGCTTGTTTGCAACCTTGGTCTCTTGAGCCCCTTGTTCTCTACCTTAGTATCTTGAACCTAGTTCTCACCCATGCTAGATATCTTGAATCCTCAATCTAGTGCTTTCATTGGAATGCTCGTTCCAAGATTTCCAACAACATCTTACATGTCTAAATCCGACCTATGGATTGGGAGATACACTCTAATCTTTGAAAGGGTCATGGTGTACCCTTTCTAGAAGTACCTTGATGGGGTGTACCCTACAGCGTGCGGGGCTGCATCGTGCCACACTTTCCACCTTACCCATGCCTACTTCCTAGGATTTGATACCAATTATGGGAATTGAAATCATGACCTACAAACTAGGAGTATCATGGGCTAACCACTTGCTCCAAAACCCATGGTTGAGGATTAATTCCTAATCCTCCCTCTTAGGGTATGGTTCAACCATCTCCTGCTATCATTTCTTGAGTCTAACAATGATCATTTCCTTTACAATAATTGTGAAATAATTTTTGCTTTTTTGTTTTCTTCTTGTCTTTTTCTTCCTTTTTTGATTGTGCAGAGTTAGAAGATGTTTGCTTACTTCTAGATTAGCTCCATTTACCTTTTCCCTTTTGACTAGCTAAGAAAGCTTGATCTGACACATGCATGATGGACCTAGATTGATCTTCCTGCAACAAAACAAAGACTAACTCCTCAAATGTTAAGGAATTTGGATTGCCCTCATCATAAACCAAAGAGTAGAAGCAAAACTTTGATATGAATCTAGACGACCATTCAGAATAGTCTCCACATGTGAATTGTCTGGAAAGACTTCATTAGTAGAATTCAATTGCTCCTTCAAATCTTTGATCTTTGTCAAAAAACTGTCCATAGAATCTCCTTCATTCATGTACGCACTCTAAACTATTTTTAGAGGTAAGCAACTCAAGCCTCATTTCTTGCCGCATACAAAGTGGTAAGTGTATCATCTCAAGCATCATTTTTCTTTTTTGCAAGAGCGAATATGAGTATAGTCGACTTTAAGGTGCTTGTACTGGCGAACCAAAATGTGTATAGATTTTTGGCACAAAAGGATGAAATTGCATACACAGGTGCTCTGATAGTGTGTTTGGAGGTCGAAATGAGCTTAGATCAAAATTTTGGCACCACATGGCTAAGCTATTTTGAACTCCTAATCGCCTTGAGTATGTTCACCAATTTTAATGTGATTCAGAGATTGTGATTGGAGGGGTGTTGACAATGCCCTAGATGAAGCAGCATCCTGCTCTAATACCAATTGTTGGAGTTTGAGGTCTACGGTGTCGTCGAGATTTTCTCTCCTCTCTCACTCATGAAGGCCTAGAGGAAACACATTCGGTGAAGGTAGCCAGAATTCCCTGAGAATTCCAAGATGCACCAAGGAGTTCACATGCAAAGTTTGGAAGAAATCAAGCAAATCCAGGGTAGCAATCAAATCTAGTCAAATTTTGGAAATTAGGGCAAACATTTCAATGTCACCAAATCACATGAAAATTCATATGCTTGTAAATCCTATCAAAGGTAGTGTCTAGCGTGGATTTCACATGTAAATGGATTTTTGTTTTTTAGCACATTGATATGCCATGTGCATTTTGTAAAAATGTAATTTTTCCACTTAGGGCCTACAAAATCTTGTATAGGAATTTTTGTTTGCCATATGGTCTGGCATGTATAAAGATCATATGTGGCTACACAAATTTCCAAGGCTATCAGAGCTTCCTAGACACCTTAATGCCACCTTGTAAACTTTCAAATGTAGTCAAACTTGTATAAGGGAAATTCGGATGGGAGTTTTTTTTACATATTCCTAAAGGAAACCTTTCAAAACATAGCCCTCCAAATTATCATCTTCATCAAAGGATATTTGGAGATTCAAAAAGCACAAAATCTAGTTTCAAGGTCACCACAGTTTCCTAGAATAAGCAAATTGAAGGCTTGAAGGGCTACCACATGGCAAACAATGATTGAACCATGTTGTACGGTCAAGATAAGCTTGACGCAAGGAGATACATGAGTCTTTTCATCGGATAAGCTTATTTTGATGACCAAAGATCAATAATGCAAAGCTCTTCCAAAAATAGCAGCTAATCTTATCCAAATTGATATCAGCACTAATTCGATGGTCTAGATCTTTGCCAGATCCAAAATAAAACTAATGTTTGTAATCAAACAAAGTTGATCCTAGGGTTGAGAGTTGATTTCTCTAGATCCAAGGGCCAAAATTCATTCAAAGAACTATAAAAACCCCCCTCCAAATTCATAGAGCATCATTGTTAGACATCCATTGGTGGGCTAGTAAGAGCATAGTTCCTACAATCAGCCTTAAGTTGGACTTCCAAACTAGGATAGGCTCATTGTTGAGAGCAGTATGGGCACCCAAGGACCGACTAGACAAGGAAGCCAGCGGAGAGAGTCAAAACAAGGTGAAGGAGTAAGTAGACAAAGCAGTCGATGCAAATCTGGCAGATAGGCCCTTCAATTTTTTCCAAATCAACATCTTTTAACAGTGATTCTTATCACTAACAATCATTGTAAATACCATTTCATATTTTTGTAGCTCCATTTTGTGCAAGCCAAGGATTCCTTGAGCTTGAGGAGCCTTAGAAGTACCTACATATCAATTTTCGTATTTTTTAGACTTCGTTTAAGCCCTCAAATTGGCCCTGGAACCTAATTTTTAACTAGGCCGGACACTAGGTCTGGACAGGACCAAAACCTAGTCAAAAACTATAAAAAGAGCTAGAGAGCTCATTTTTGGGGTGAGATTGTAGTTGAAACGAACTTGTAAGAGCATTTTGAAAGCAATTTAAGAACTCCATTGATTCTCACTCTTTGTCTTGCCGTGTGTGCGCGTGTGTGTGTATGTGTGTGCATGCTAGTGTGCTTCTCACTCACGCACTTGTGTCGCCACTTGCTCGAGGTCTTCATACCATCCTCACGTCTTCCCGGGTTGACATTAAAGGAGGTGCTACTCCTCACTGAGCTACACCAAATTTTGGCACCGTTGCCGGGGATCGAGCTTTGAGGACGAGCGTGTGATGGTAAGACGTAGAGTTGACGTGTTGGAGTTGTAGGTAATTTCTTTATTTTTCCTATTTTTCTCCTTCTTACCTCACCACCATCATCACCATCATCATCATCACCATCTTCCACCTCCACTTCCATCATCGCGAAAATTTCAGTTTTTTGATTATATCACCTTCTCCACCTCATTTCCCTCATTTCACTTGTGAGAGAGAGCGAGAGAGCGAACTGTTGTGTGCTATTTTTTGCATGTTCTTGGAGTGTCTTGCAGGTTTCAGCGTCATCATCCCCTCCAGCACGTCGCGCAGGTACGGAAATGTGCAGAAGTGTCTCGCAGTCGCCGACTCCTGTCGATCGCGATTGATAGAAATTTTCACCTTTTGGTAAATCTGAGTGCACCACAGTGGACTAGAGACCCTGCACATCACCTTTCCATCAAAAGTTTTGAAAATCTTGCAAAATTTCAGTCCATCGTGATTGACAGCTTTGTCCATCGCGATTGACAGCCTGTCCATCGCGATTGATACCCCTGTCCATCGCGATTGATTGAGTGTCCATCGCGATTGACTGAACCCTCTGTCCATCGCGATCGACTGAATTCCCTGTCCATCGCGATTGATTGAGTGTCCATCGCGACCGACAGCCTGTCCATCGCGATTGATACCCCTGTCCATCGCGATTGATTGAGTGTCCATCGTGATTGACTGAACCCTCTGTCCATCGCGATCGACTGAATTCCCTGTCCATCGCGATTGATTGAGTGTCCATCGCGATCGATTGAGTGTCCATCGCGATTGACGGAACCCTCTATCCATCGCGATCGACTGAATTCCCTGTCCATCGCGACCGATAGCCTGTCCATCACGATTGATTGAGTGTCCATCGCGATTGACTGAACCCTCTGTCCATCGCGATTGACTAAACTCCTGTCCATCGCGATTGACAGCCCTGTCCATCGCGATTGACAGCCCTATCCATCACGATTGACAGCCAATTTTAGCCAAATTTTTAGGGTTTGTTAATTGAAGAGTTGGGCTAATTTTGGGCATAAACATTTTACTCTAGAGCACATAAGGAGGCCCTAGGAAAACAACTTGGGGAAAACCTGTTGCACAGTGATCCCGATTGAATCCTATCTTAACCCCCTAAACCCTGAACAGTCATAACTTCTTCATACGAAATCAATTTTTTGAGCTCTAGGGCTTGTTGGAAAGCTTGTGGCATATACTACACGCCCTCAACTGTTTTTTATAAAGATAATGCGTTGATTTTCAGAGAGGGAATTTCGAAGTTAACCATACCCAGGGGAATCAAAGTCAGGGGTCTTTAGAATTGTTTTCTTAAAAATCACTATGCAAGTTTGTGTTTGTGCTACAGGAATGAAAATAATTGGTTCTGTCTTTGGAATTTAAATCTTTAAGCTAACTTTGGAACTCTTACAGATCCATTGAGAGCATCGAAAGGCGTTCTAAGCAAGTGTAAGTGCAAGCTTGGGAACACACTTCCTGGGCACTCAAGGGCAACCAAGCAGGAAACAAAAGGTTGGAAACTTTTAACCCCCTCTGTCAATTCATAGTTTATGCTAAGAACGACGAGAGGTAGGAGTAAGTCAGGACGACGATAGGCAGGTATCAAGTTGAAGACTACCTAAAAACTCAAGTCCAAGCTAAAAACCTAATCTCTGTACTGTCGATAACATAAAGGAAAAGAACCTAATGTGGAACGATCAACCTGAAAGCACGAAGAACATTCAAGTACTCCTGACGACGTAATATCAGACAAGACCTTAAACACGAGAAATAACTAAAAAGAACCAAGTGACTAATATAAAGTAACCAGCAACGAAGTTGTACTCTGGGCAAAGAATTGGGCTCCTTAGATAGGCATATGAACCTTAGATCAGGACGACATCTAGTAAGGGAGAGACAAAGCCTTAGGTCTTCAGAGGCTAGTGTGAACCACACTGCTAGGTCTTGGGCCCAGCAGTTGAGCCACCACTCGTACTACCCTAGCTCTGAGACAAGTGAGTCAGAGATGTCTCAAGGCATGGACAGACCTACGGGAAGTTCAGGAGTGCCTTACTTGTACAGGGTAGAAGGCCCTTACAAAACACAGTTGGAGTACCTTAGGACCAACCGATTAGGTGCCAGCATCTATGAGGACGGCCTAGGAAGATTTGTAGTACAGATTAAGAATCCTGATCAATCCATTGGACTAGAGCACCCAGCTGTCAAGTTCGAAAACGGAGCATACTTGGACAAAGAAGGAACCATATATGTAGTCACCAGTCACCCAGATAGGACGGACGAATTTGGAAATGTGATCCCCGAAGCAGACTTAGGTGACTTGGAACAAGGAAACATGGGTGTGGAACCTAGAACCCCCCGAGGCAAATCTGTTCTCACTAGGATTATCACACCTGAGTGGGTTCCCCAAGACAACAAGAGCATAGAGTTGCTCCTCAATCGAGAAACTGACGAAGCCTTTTGGAGGTATAAATCTAATCAGCCAACTGATATAGGAACAATCATGATCTATGAGTTTAAGGACCCTGATAGCCCAGGAAGAGTGACCTACTTAGATCACGCTTCAGAGAGGATCTTTGTGGTGACAGGACATGATAGGCATGTTTACACTTGGAAGGGTGAATTCGTGTTTCCCCAACCAAGATCGAATGTATCCTATGGTCACCCTGGAGCTGGAACATCCCAAGCTCATGGAATGCAAAGAGACAGAAGTAGAGATAGACCAGAAGTAAGCTTTGCCAACCCAGTGGGCAGAGAAAGAACGAGGACGGAGACGAATAGAGTAGAACCTGAGATACTTAGAGCTCACAGGAACCAAAGAAATGTGGATGGATTTCCTCTGCCGAGACCCAGAGAGCACGCCAGAACTTTGAGGCCGACCTAGCTAGTTAAGTCCATGAAGAATTACTTTGATGGCACAGGAGATCCCTATGATCATGTAGCGGAGTTCAAGCAAGTCTTGAGAGCTGAACAAGTGGAGGATCTATTCACGTAGTACAATGCCTTCGGTCTAACCCTTAGGAACACAACACTTACATGGTTTCAGCCATTGGATGAGCGACAGTTCAGGAGCATAGACCAACTCCTAGAGGCATTTATTACTGAATTCTCTAAGAGTGGCATAAGACACAATACCTCCTCGCTGATCCACAGCTTCAAGCAAACCCCTCAAGAAACCGTGAGACTTGCAGGAAGAAGGTTTAGGCAGTACTTAGAAAGATTCCCTGTTTCGGAGCTACCGACACCAGCTAAGCAAGTGGCTTTATTCTTGGACGGGTTGCTAAGTACCAAATTAAGATCATATGTGTACTTGAAGGACCCTAGAACCATAAAAGAGTGTGTACGCATGTGTATTGACATTGAGGATAACCTAGGGGAGGAGTTAGAGCTTTCCAAGATATACAAAGATTCAGATAGTGCCTCTAGCCTCTCTTCCACGCAATCCACATCAATTGAGGAACTTGCAGAGAAAGTAGCTCAGAAATTAGGGGTAACTAGCAAACAAATCCCAAGGTTTGCCCTTGTGAAAAGGTGTTATACTTGTGGTGGCGACCACATGGCGAATGTATGTCCCATTATGGCTCAGCCCCAAGTAAATCCTAGTAGCCAGTACTGCACCATAGAACGGAGGTACACCAATCACACCGCACAAGATTGCCCCTACAATAAGCAAACAGTTAGGCAAACATATCCTCAACCCTATCCACCACAGGGAAGATACCAGAACCAGTACCCTCCACAGCCATATGGCAGGCCACAACAAAATTATCAACCACAATATCAAAACCAACAAAGGCCTCAGCCTGTGTTAGCACAACAACCCCCAGCTCCAGCTAATGTGATTCCGGTAAAGTATGTTGTTGCAGAAGAAAACCTGAATAGAGCTATAGTCCCTGTAACACCACTGCTTTCTGAAAGTGATCCCAGTGACCATAGCT
Organism: Ceratopteris richardii; assembly: GCA_020310875.1. Classification (NCBI taxonomy): domain Eukaryota; kingdom Viridiplantae; phylum Streptophyta; class Polypodiopsida; order Polypodiales; family Pteridaceae; genus Ceratopteris; species Ceratopteris richardii. The sequence continues at coordinate 161,144,071 of CM035409.1, forward strand.
TTGATTCTACACATGTTGATAGTCCCCAGGCTTACTACATGCAATCTCCTAAACATGGTGAGTCCTACTATAGTGAAGAACCAAGCGAACCTAGTTGGGAGTCAGATTACACAAACATCATGTATGCAAACCCCAACCCTAGGCCTCAACCTAGGCAAGTAAGACCTCCGTTCCCAAGAGGACCGTGCTACAGATGCCAAGGAGATCACCTCATTCGCGATTGTCCCTTACCTCCACCTACACAACCCCAGTCAGTGACGATCCAAGGCTTTTGCCAAGATTGTGGAAAAGAGCATCTCTTACGAGATTGCCCAAAGAACCCCAATAATATGCCAAAAATCACGCCTATCAACGTTATTGGGTTAGTAGTAGATTCCACAGGAAGTTTCACTTCCACTGCTCCCGTACAGGTAGTCACTAGAGCTCAAGCATTGCAGCAAAACCAAGGGCTAGACCAGGAAAAGAGTCCAACAGCTAGTGAAACTGAGAGCATAACCAAGAAAAGGACTAGAGCTTGGAGAGATAGCCGTGAACGTATGAAAAGGCAATGGGCAAAGAAGATGAGTGAACTTAAGGAAAGTCTAAGAGAAACCAAAGCCAGGATAACTGAACTCACATCTCAAACTCCCTCTCACACTACCCCGCCACCACCATTCCCATCGCCATCCGACCAGCCACCTTCCAACCCGCCTCACCTAAATCCACCACTCCCCAAAGTAGGATCAGTCCTAGCAGATCCCACTCCCGAGGACCTAAACATGATTCTTAAGGCATATCAGGCCAGAATCCAAGAAGGGCCAACCATAACCGATCATGAAAAATGCTACCCTAGAGCCGAGCTAGAGCTTGAACGAACTAAAATTTGTGCTAAGATGGTGGAATTGGCTCAAGCCATGTTCGAGGCTAGCCGCCTCTTTAACATCTCTAGCTCAGCTAAGACGCAGTTACACTTTGATAGACTGCTAGAAAGGATAGAGAGGCTAATTGCACAATCAGAAAAGGAACCTGCCCCTCAAAGAAAGGAAAGGGCAAGAGAACGGATAAGCCAGCCTCTTCAGGAAGCCCATGTGCCTCCTCAAGAAGCTTATCCTTCCCCCCAAAAGGCAGATGAGCCTCCCTCGAAAGCCTACGTACCTTCACAAGTTGCCTACATTCCTTCTCAGGGAGCGTATGAGCCTGTTCGAAAACGTAATAGAATAAGTAATCCTTCCCAGGAAGCTCGTGCTCCAGCCATCTATGAGAACGAGGAGAGAGCCAACGATAGAATAAGCCCTCCTTCCCAAATTGCTTATGTGCCTAATTCTACGGAGCCAGACACTTCTTCTTCTATGAATCGGTTTGCACCAGACTTCCTACGAGAGATTCAAGAAGACAAATGGGATAACGAAAGTGAAGTCCCTCCTCCTATTGAACTTGTGGATGATGCACACGATGAGTTCCCACAAGACATCCCATCCATTTATGAGGAGCAGGAGAGCACCCACTCTCAGGACAGACTAGACTTTGAGTCTAACTCTCTACAAGAATTACCCCACTTCACAGGACCATGGGAAGCTAAGTCTACTTGTATGAGAGCACCCACGGTCATGGTACGAAATGAGGACTCAGTCTTACCTAGGAACACAGAGGTAGTGAAAAACACTAAAGTGCAGTGCAATCTCAAGTTAGAAGAGCTACTCAAGGTTAGACCTGAATTATGGAAACATGTAGCCAAACAAGTACCAGAGATAGCAAAACCTCGTTCCCAGGTAGGATCACATAGGACAGTGCCAGAAATACCCTTGGATAAGATAGGAGATATGTGTGAAGGTGAAGAAGGTAATACCTATCTTCCCATTACCTACCAGGAGTACACCACCAAGGCAATTTTGGACTCAGGTGCAGGAGTTGCAATTGCCACCACTTCCCTATGGAAGCGTTGGGGCAAGCCAGCACTCAGGCCAACGAGAATGAAATTGCAGATGGCCGATGGTCATATTGAGAGACCCTTAGGATTGCTAGAAGGAATAACTCTCACCACCTGTGGTGTTGAGTTTGAGCACACATTTTCCATATGTGACTTCAGCAAAAATCATGCCTATGAGATGATTTTGGGAAGACCATTTATGCGACAGTTGCAAGTGGTACAGGACTGGGGAACCAACTCCTTGTATTTGCAACACTTAGGCGTTACAACCAAAGTCAATCTCAAGGATTACTCTCATAGAGATGTCCCTCCTATCCAATGGAATCCCATCCATAGAGCCAAAGATGATACAGAATCGGTGTATTCCATAGGGTCAGGATCCTCTTGGATGCATGAAGACACCCACTTATGGATGTGTAAGGTAGCAGTAGAGGATGAGAAGAGAGAGAAAGCCAGAGAGGTAGGTGCAAAAGAAACCTATAGATCAATCCAAGACCCAGCCTATGCACCTGTAGTTTTTCCAGACGAACAATTTGAACCTCACGGTTGGGCAGAAATCTTAGCAACAATGGACGTAGCCATCAATGAAGAACAATGGACACCCCACTGTGATGAGGATGGCTATGACATTTCAGTCTTCTCCATAGAGCCAATCATGGGAGAAGCTGTTTTAGAAGAGTGTGAACCTAGCCCTGATGCAATTGAGGATGCAAGTGACTCCGATCTAGAGTCAATCATTATGGACCCACCTTTTGCATCAGATGAAGAATACTTCCACGAGGTAGAATTTCAACCCCAGAGGCATGGAGAGCTTACAAATGATATAAGATTAGCCACACATGTGACCCCAAAGGAAGAAGGAAAGAAACGAAAGAAGAGAGAAGTCTCACCAGAAGAGGAAGAATCTTTGTTTGAGGTCCCAGAAAATTTTAAGAAGTATGAGATAGACGACAGGAGAGTCATGATAAGAATGCCTAAACGAGAGGCACAAGCAGGAGAGGCCTATGATAACAAAGAAACCACCAAGAAAATAGTAGTGGCCCTAGAAGAAGGAGAGGAGAGATGCGCATACATAGGCCATGACCTAACAGAGGAAGAAGAGCATGCGTTAATTGCCTTGCTAAGAGAATACAGAGATGTATTCGCGTGGAGTTACAAGGATTTGAAAGGTGTTGACCCGGACATATGCTCACACACCATCCCCATGACTTCAGATGCCAAACCCTCTAAGCAAAAGCCCTATACATATAACGATAATTACGCTGCTAAGATCAAAGAAGAGATAGATAGACTGGTTGAAGCTAGATTTATCTATGAAATCGAGCACACTGAATGGGTATCCCCCATCGTAGTGGTGCCCAAGAAAAATGGAAAGCTGCGATATGCATTAACTTGAAGAAGGTTAATGCAGCCACTATTCGGGATAACTATCCGCTTCCCATCACAGAACATCTCTTAGAAAGAGTGGCAGGCAAGGAAGTCTATAGCTTCCTTGATGGATTTTTGGGCTACAATCAAGTAGCCATAGCTCCAGAAGATCAGCATAAGACAGCATTTGCCACTGAATGGGGCATTTTTGCCTTTAGAGTAATGCCATTTGGGCTCACCAACGCACCAGCTACCTTCCAAAGGCTGATGTGCCATGTATTTAAAGAGTTCCTGAGAAAGAATTTAGAGGTCTATGTTGATGATCTTTGTGCTCATTCCAACATTAGACAAACCCATATTCCTGAACTCAGACAAATCTTTGACAAGTGTAGAGAATATCAAGTCTGCTTGAACCCAGAAAAATGTGTTTTCATGGTCAGGCAAGGCAAGATTCTAGGACACATAGTGTCAAAGAATGGCATATCCACTGATGAAGAGAAAGTGAGAGCTATAGCAGAGCTACCTAGGCCAAAAAATGTCAAGGAAGTACAAGCTTTCATGGGGCATTGTGGGTATTACCCACGATTTATACACATGTATGCTGTCATTGCAAAGCCCATGTACGGACTTCTGACTAACTTTGAGTGGACGGATGAATGTGAGAATTCCTTCCAAGAGCTTAAACGAAGATTATGTTCAGCACCAATCTTGACCACACCAGATTGGAATAAGCCTTTCCATGTTCATGTGGATGCATCCAATTATGCTATTGGATGTGTGCTTGCACAACCTACTGGTGAAGGTAATATGGATCTTCCAATTGCCTATGCCAGTAGACAATTGAATGCGGCTGAACGGAATTACACCACTACAGAGCGAGAAGGATTAGGCATGGTATATGCAGTTAAGAAATTTAGACACTATTTGCTTGCAAATAAGTTTAAATTTTTTACTGATCATCAAGCATTGTTATACCTCGTAAACAAGCCATGCAATACAGGAAGACTAGTAAGATGGTTTCTCTTGCTAATGGAATATGATTTTGAGGTTGTGGTAAGGAAAGGGAGGACTCATTTAAGAGCAGATCATCTCTCTAGGCTCACGTCGGGAGAAGCCCCACAAGGAGTGTCAGATGACCTTCCTGATGCTTACTTGTTTAATTTGGTAGTGGTGCCGCAGTGGGCTAAGCCATTGGTACCAGTATTGACATACGGGCCTAATCATCCAGTGGTAAACACACGGAATAGAGAGGTAGTTAAAGCCCAAAAGTACCACATCATGGCAAGAAGCATGTACAAGCACACAGATCAAGGGATCTTGGCTTGTTGCGTAGAAGAGGATGAGTACGCTAAATGGTTGCAATTAGCACATGTAGGTGCATTAGAGCAACACTACTCAAAGCAACGAACTTTACAGACTCTAAAGAGACTCAGAGTGCATTGGCCAACTATGGAAGCTGATGTCCAAAAGTTGTGCAAGGAATGCCCAATCTGTTGCACTAAGCCACCTGTGGAACACGCCACTCTATATCAAATATCCATTGTGCCAGATTGGAGTGAACCTCTAGTATCCTTCCTGAGGACAAACACATTCCCTCCAGACATGACTCAGGCTAGGAAAAGGAGTTTAGAACAAGAAGCCCTGGATTACTCACTCATTGGTGATAATCTATATAAGCGTGGTAAAGATGGTTACCTGAGACTGTGTGTCCATGAGAGTGAATATCTTAAGATCTTGGAAACTGCTCACCAAGGTGTAGCAGGAGGGCACTTTGGACCAGATAGGGTGATCAAGGCGATACTATTTGCAGGTTTCTGGTGGCCTACCCTTCACATGGATGCACATACCTATGTGAAACGGTGTGATGTCTATCAGAGGGCTCAGTATCCTATACGCAAAGATAAGATGCCACTGAAACCTATGATGGGTGGACGTGCGTTCTCTAAGTGGGGAATAGACTTCGTAGGTCCTATTAATCCCCCAGCTAAGGGTTCTCATGCGGAATACATCATTGTTGCAACAGACTATCTAACTAAGTGGGTAGAGGTAAAAGCTACGACAAAGAATGACGCTCAGAAGTCTAACTCCTAAATTCTTGTTTGAGAATGTATTCACAAGATATGGGCTACCTATAGAGCTTGTAAGTGATAGAGGCACTCATTTTTTGAACGAAGTGATTGAAAATCTACTCCAAGAGTTCTTGGTAATACACAAGAAGTCTGCCCCTTATCACCCTCAAGCTAATGGACAAGCGGAGAGCACCAATAAGATCTTATGCAATGTACTGACAAAATTAGTAAACACTAAACGCTCTGATTGGGACAAACAGCTACACCATGCTGTTTGGGCATACCGAGTCGCCTATAAAACGGTACTCCAAGCTACACCCTTTCAGATGGTATTTGGCCAAAACGCGGTGCTACCCTTGGACTTCTTGATTCCTACATTGAGAGTAGCACAAGAGCACGAATGGACGGGTCATGAACTCTCCTCTAGACTTTTTGACCTTGAACGATTAGGAGAAACAAGACTGAGAGCAGCTGCAGGAATATATGCAGCTAAGAAGAGACAGAAGGCATACTTTGATGCCCATGTGAAGGATAAGGGCTTGAAAGCCGGAGATTTAGTTTTAGTCTACACATTGAAACAACATGCAAGGAAGCTAGAAAAGAGAGGCTACGGACCTATGATCATCAATAGGATCTCCACGAGTGGAGCAGTACAATTAGCCACATTAGAAGGTGATGTTCTCCCTAACTATATTAGCGGATGCAGAGTCAAGTTGTATCAGGAACCCCTCACGGAGGAAATGCTCAGCCGACTTAACACTGCTAAGAAACACAAAGAGGAAGAAAAGCGAATTCGAGAAGAAGCTCAAGCAGAAGCTTTAGACCGCATCAGAAGGATGAAGTTGCGAAGGCAAGGTAGAGATCAGCCTAGAACAAATGACTATGCAGATCAAGGATATCATGTGGCAATGTGTGAAGTCGCAGGAACAAGCTCACATAGGATAACTGATCGACGACCTTTCATAACCTTAGATATAGGACAAGGAAAGAGTGCAAGGACAGTAAGAGCCTTGATTGACTCAGGAGCAGCCACTAGTGCTGTTAAGTTGTCTTACTGTCAAGAGTTGCAGTTAACTGTCAATCCTGTGGAAGCATATCTCATAGGATTGGGAGGCGTGGAAACCCCTTGCATGGGCGAGGTGGAACTTCCCCTCTATATTCATGATGAGGCAATGACAGTTAAGGTACTAGTGTGTCAAGATGAGGACCTCACTGAACCTCTTGTCTTGGGTCAAGACTGGATCTATGACCAAGCAGTCAACTTGAACCTAAGAAGTGGACTTCTTCAGGTATGGGTCAATCATAGTCGAATTACAGTAGAGTTAGATAATGGAGCACACAAAGAACTAGGAAAGGCACAGACTCCTGGTCCTTCCAGGAGTACACATGAAGATGACCATGCTGTTCTTGTCCAAAAATATGTGTTGCAGAGGAATGATGGTTGCAAAAAAGGAGTCAGGGATGCAACGGAACTCCCTTCTTTTCCAAAGGCCAGAGGGAGGCGGCAACCAAAGGTGGATCAAAGGCAGAAGAAGCAGAGTACTACCTGTGTTGGAGATCAAAAGTACCTGTGCAGCAAAATGTCTCAGCAAGTGAAACAAGTGTGGGTGCGGAAAGGAGAACACCCGGTTGCACTCAAGCCAACCACACGGGCAAAGCCTCTTATTAGTAACCAACAACACGATACTAATAAGGAGTCTTTCAGAAGCTCATCTACTAACGTGAAGTCTATTTGGGTGCCCAAGAAGTCGATGAAGGCTAGCCCACAATCAAGACAAATTTGGGTGCCTAAGGCTTGTTTGCGGGCTCAAATAGCTACACCAAGAACACACCCTACACAGCACGATCCATTCACTCGCACAGCCTACATCCACTCATTTTCAACACCAAGGCCCATGAGCACGAACAGAATCACTTGTAAATGGGTCCCTAAAAGGCCTCATTTCCAAGCTGACACACCTATAAAGCTCTCGAGAGTCTCTACGGAACCAAGAACAAAACCCATCCACTGCATTTGGCAGCCCAAGACTTGTAACAAACCCCCGGACCCCAATTGTAAATCCATGACCACCTACTAACCGCTTCACTCTCACTTCACATCATTCCGCTTAGCTCGTAGGTCTACCCAATTCCTAACTACACACACTAGCACCGAGCACCTACTAACCCCTAACCACTCCCGAACTTTAAGTTAATGTTGTAACAAGGGACACCGTGTCATTTTTGTGTCCATTGCAATGTTAACGTTGATTCATATATTCTCACAGAACCAGCTGCGAAGTTTTCAACATGGCTGAGGCAGCAGGAACTAGCTCTCACACAGAAACAAGCCCGCAAGTGGTGGACTTAGACAGTTTACCCGTTTTGCCTGAGACAAATGAAAGACCAGAAGAATTGCAGGCCGTCAAAATCATACCTATTGCGGACCCTCCGCGTGGCCACACCATGCCCGTAGGAAAGACTTCCCACTGGTTTACCGAGGTGGCAGGACCCTTGGGTGAAGGAACGTACCTATGGGAATCAGAGTTGGACTTCAATGGGAAGCAAGGCAGATACCATTTCTTTACAAGAGAATTTGAGAAATTACAAAATGCAGAAGGTCTACGTCCGATATGGGAAAAGGCAGGATTGAGTGCCTATTTCAGTGCACGACTCCCAAAACCTGACTTCATGCGATGCTACTATCTCATCAACACCTTGACTCCAAACCAGAACCCAAAAGGTGCAAGCTCATTTGTGATTCCATCTCTGACAAAGGGGAATGAGCTCAAGAGGTTCAGGCTATCAAACAACTTGGTGAGAGAGGCTCTAGATATGCGCGGAATGCATATTCCTACAGAGAAGGAAACCCTAGTACCGGATTACATGAAGAATCGAAGTCTCACCAAACTTAAGGACATGGTATCCATGACGCCTAATATTGCAATACACCTTCGCATGTGCATGCAACATTTTGCTTTCCCGGCACAAGATAGATTCACCATGCCGCCCAAAAAGATTTGGTTTAGCTTGTATCTGGCAGAGACACAGAGCCTCACCATCAACTTACCCCACTGGATAATTGATCAGATACACCTAGCTCACAAACGATGGACGCGGAAACAGGTTTTATATGGTTGCTGCGCTCTGACAAGAATCATTTATATGTGTTTGGCTTATGACATTCCGATCCAACGGGCCCTAATGTGGAATCGGGTAGAGCAGTTTAGAGGCAGGACATCCACTGGACCCCCTTCTAAGAAGATGAGAGGCACTGTCCAAGTCCCATGTGCTCAACCACGTGGAGCCACCCTAACACGAGACGTCACCCCTCCACCCCGAAGAGTCCGACCATTCACACTCCGACTTCCAAGGCGCAGCACCGATGGTTCTACCTTGATATTCCCTCTTATCCCAACCGATCTTGAATTTCCTAGTGGTGCACCTTTGGAAGAACTCACTAATGAAGATTTCGAGCAATTATTACAAGATGTAGAGTTGGAGGCAGAAGAGGCACAACAAGCGGAAAACGTGCAAACGCAGGCCACAACCTCCCAAGCACCTGACACACCTGTTGAAGTGGATGCAGAGGATGACGGAGATGAAGAACAAGAGGATGATGAGGAGGATTATGATCAAGAGCATCAAGAGGAGCAACAAGAAGTGCCAGAACTTGTAGGTGCACCAGCATATACAGCTCAACTACGAAGGTTATACGACACAATCAAAGCAGTACAAGAAAGGCATCAACTCTCTCTTGTATCCGGTCAAGCTTTGATGCAAGAAATGCTATCAGACGAAGGGGTGGAACAACATTTCATTGACACCCTCAAATTAGTGTCAGAATCTTTAGGAGTTCCGGAGGCTGTCCACACTGCAGTCCTCCAGTCCGTAAGGTATGACAAACGCAGAGTTGACACGTTACCACGAGCAGGTAAGACTATCAGGATACCCGTCACAGAGCATGAAGTACCCATTGAGACAACAGCCACCCCCACAACCACCACTGACCTCTCTGCTGAAACCTTCGTTCAAACACCACCCATCTCACCCCAGCATCCTCCATCACCACCTTCTCCACCCCCACCACCACCTACCACCATGGAAGAAACGACAGTCATCACCTCTACCTTCACTTATAACCCATCCTCATTCAAATCATTTTCATTTCGAGAACCCACCTCACAAGACAACCTCTTCTCCTTCGTCACCAATCCCTTGTGCACTTCATCCCTTCTATCCTCCGAACCCATGACTGGCCATCCCATAATTCCAAGCGTAGTTGGAAACCCAGCACCCACCGAAGGCACCCTGTGTTTCCCTACCTATCCCCCAATACGGGTACCTCCATTCCATGACCCTCACTTCCCATCTGGCCCCTACACCTCTTTCAACCTGACCGCACCACCCCAATACCCGTCCTTTGTGGAGCAGTTCATCCGCTCTCCAATGTTTCAGAGGCACATTTCTCCGATGATCGCAACGACATCAATTTACACGAACACCACACTCACTTCACCTACCATACCCACCTACATGGTAGCCCCTGTACACACCACCGTGTCTGACCCAATGGACGTTTCACCAACCACAGCACCTCTCCCCACGATTTCACCATCTTCCCCTCCCTTACCCCCCACCTCACCACTCACATCATTGGCACACACAGCATTCACTACCCCCCTGCCCATTCCCACCTCCCCTGCATTTCAAACTTTTTCCCTTGCATCTCATAATGTAAATAGCACGTTCAACACATTACTTCAGTGTGCACATCAACTACGGCAAGAGTACCATCAATTGGAAGAACGCACTGCGGCCCTCCAGGCAGAATCTCAACGTCTGCAAGCTAGGGTCACCTCTCTTGAAGCTGACTACCAAACGCTCCTAACCGAGCATACCACCCTACAGCAGGCTCACTCCGAATTGGAATCAAAGACATCAACAGTAGATGACCAAGCAATCAAAGAACTAGAAACAGTGCTTCAAGCGCAAATGATCTCTAACGCTACACTCAGACGCAACATTGGGCTATTAAGGAAGCATATGGCCGCAGCACTAGAAGAGAACAAACGACTTCAACAACAAAACCAAGACAACTTTGAAGCGGCTATGGAAGGAACCGTAGGAGCAACCATTAGCCCTACCAGATATAGAGCAGTCCCATCGGAAGACATTCGCATCTTACTTGAGGAGCATGCAAATTTCTTGGAGTCATATGAAAAACTAGAGACTGAATGTGCAGATCTAAAGAAACAGATAGCCAGTGTTCCCACAGCTCAACAGGAGCCGGCAATCTTGCAACACTCTACAGAAGAAGTAGAGACCCTCCGGAAACAGGTGGCAGAACTCCACGCACGCCTCCTACCATATGAAAGGCCACCCTCGCCCATTGAAGAACCAGAACCTGAAACAGTAGTGGAAATCCCCGTCGATGACAGCTATGAAGAGCCATACGAGCCTATGCCGACACCCGGTGGTCGAACTACAGAGGAAGGACAAGACACTTTAGAAATTCAAGTTCCAGATTGGGTCAAAAGGGTCGAGAAAGTGGGTAAGACACATGATGATCGTGTGGCCGTGCAAATGCAATCTCTCACAAATCTGGAAGAAACTGTCCTTCGGTCTTCCTACTTTCAAAACTTATCCCATCAACGGTTAATCACAACATCAGAGTCGCAATACATGCCTTATTTTGTCTTACTACATGATTATAATGCAGAAGTCAAAAGAAACACAAGGAAGGAGCCCACATTCGCCACTCAATTTGAGATAGGGGATTTACCGACAGATGCACGTGCTGGCTCGATCTTCCAACCTAATTGGCGTGCACGTCTACTAACCGATTACCCAGAGATGATGAGCACCTGGGCAACCATGCCACTATATATCAAGTATAATCCATGCTATTGCCCAGTGGTACGTCGCAGATCATGGCAAGCATTTGCAATCAAGGTACGCAACAATAAAGAATGCTCGGCTTGGGTTAACTATCCATATTTTGCTCCGCCTCGGGGGACCCCAACCGTAGCTTACATGATATCAACAATTCGGCACTGGTCTACACGTCTAAATAATGTACCCGACATAGCAGCGAAAATGTGTATGAAGATATTCGAGCTCATGACCATTGTCTTCAAAACCTTTCGGAATGTCCAAGCTCCATACATCTCTGCCCCTGGATTCTCTCAAGGTAACAAGGATTTAGTCTACGACATGAGCCAGACCCCATCGGTCACTATCATCTTTGCTTGGCATGCACGAATAAAGTACTTACCCGCATGCTTCAAGCAGACATTTGAGGAAATGTTCTCTACGGGATTCTGGGAATATCATTCGGAAATTTTCATTCCCAGACCCACACATTTGCTACACCTATTCGCAGTAGAACAAGCGATCCATGCAGATCAGTTATGTCTGCCACATCCGGACATTCCAGGACCAATTGATTGGGATCGTATGATGACAGATTTGGCCCACGGACTACGCATACAAGAACATCAGCTTGCCACTCAGGTTGTGGAATATTACATCCAACACTCCCAGCAACAAGGGTCTGTCAGGGACGACAGACGCGAGAGAGGGGGGGGTGTTGAGAGCAGTATGGGCACCCAAGGACCGACTAGACAAGGAAGCTAGTGGAGAGAGTCAGAACAAGGTGAAGGAGTAAGTAGACAAAGCAGTCGACGCAAATCTGGCAGATAGGCCCTTCAATTTTTTCCAAATCAACATCTTTTAACAGTGATTCTTATCACTAACAATCATTGTAAATACCATTTCATATTTTTGTAGCTCCATTTTGTGCAAGCCAAGGAGTCCTTGAGCTTGAGGAGCCTTAGAAGTACCTACATATCAATTTTCGTATTTTTTAGACTTCGTTTAAGCCCTCAAATTGGCCCTGGAATCTAATTTTTAACTAGGCCGGACACTAGGTCTGGACAGGACCAAAACCTAGTCAAAAACTATAAAAAGAGCTAGAGAGCTCATTTTTGGGGTGAGATTGTAATTGAAACGAACTTGTAAGAGCATTTTGAAAGCAATTTAAGAACTCCATTGATTCTCACTCTTTGTCTTGCCGTGTGTGCGCGTGTGTGTGTATGTGTGTGCATGCTAGTGTGCTTTTCACTCACGCACTTGTGTCGCCACTTGCTCGAGGTCTTCATACCATCCTCACGTCTTCCCGGGTTGACATTAAAGGAGGTGCTACTCCTCACTGAGCTACACTCATAAACCCAATGGTTTCTCTATCTTTGCTCACCCTCAGTGGAGTGTGTGAGTGAGTTAGAGTTTTTTTTATGAGTCTTAGACTTCTTTAGATAGATGTTACGCTCCTAGAAAGATATAGGATCAATGAAGTGGAACCTATCCTGTCACATGTGACATTCAATTAAACTGTCATGGTGGGAAGGTCATGCAGACCACCTTTGATCAGTAGATTGCTTAGCTTGATGTATCACAACACTCATGTACATGTATTTCATTACAATCGCTTTTAGTTCATGTCTCTTATGTCTTGTCTCTTAGTTTTTTATGTGGTTTTACATGTCTCCTTTTATCTCTTTCTATGTATGAGAAGGCTCCACAATCTTGTGTTGAACCAATGAGGGTTATCCATTGAGATTGAGAGAATAAGTTTCTATTCATTCATAAATCATGAGCCACATGCATTCATACTATTCACAAACACCCATGCATATGTTACAATTTTGAAAGTGTATAAGAAGCTCCATTTTTTTGTACCATTCTTCCTTTCAAAATTGATTCATGTATATGGTTTTCTTTTGGTCTCATCATGCATGCATACCATCCACAAGAACCCATGCATATGAATTAAATTTTGAAAGTGTATAAGAAGCTCCATTTTTGGATCATTCTTCCTTTCGAAATCAATTCATGTGTATGGTTTTCTTTTGTTCTCATCATTCATGTTTATGGATTTATCTTGCATTCATATATTCCCCTTCCCATAATCAAATCATCACATCTCTCCTCTCCATACCCAACTTCACCTTCACCTTCACATATTGATCACATAAACCTTCTAACACTCACTATCTTTATATACTCTATATGTGCTGCGATCGGACCCTATCCACCCGGATTATGATCACCTCCACATTTGAACCTGACATGAAATGCTTCGCAACGTTTGCTTCGGATCTTGTTGGGAGGTTGTGATCCATATCCTTTGTTTCATATTTTTCATCGTCATCATCATCATCATCATTCTTGATTGTTGCACTGGATTTATCTCAATATCGTGCACATCTTCATTGGGAAGTAAATTCATTTGTGAGAGATTTAGAGCATCATGCATCACTTGCATATTCACTTAAGATGAGGAAGGATTCAAATGGCTTATTGCTGAAAAAAAATGCCAAAGAGTAGTGTCTTCTATGTTGAGAGAGAAGGGAAAATTCAATCGCATCAACATTACAAGCTACTTAGATTTGAAGAGCAAGCTATGTTTTCTCAAAGATCTTTTGATAACATTCCTTGAACGAATTGTTAATAGCTCTATCATAAACCATTTCACTCAATATGATAGTCTTTCTTGTAGTGATTTTAGAAAGGAGATGCTCAAAGAGATCTATCTTGAGGATTATAGTCAATATGATCAGGACAGATTCTTACGATGGGTCAATTCCCCAAAGCCTAGTAGCTCTATTACTCACTTACAAAATGAGTATATTAGATGCTATGAACAACCTCTTGATGAGGATAAGATAAATTTGGAACCTGATCTTGTGATCAATTTTCTTAAGTTTCTTCATCCTAAAACTCACAAGGAAGTTGAACGGCGATTAAAAGAACCAGATAAGCACTATGGTCTTACTGACAATTGGCATCATAGAGTAGTAGAGGCTATAGCCCATAGACATCAAAGACAATCCATATTTTATGAGAAAACTAGTCTTCCTCAAGATAGTCTTCCACAAGCTAAGGAGCAAGTTCGAAAACAATCCCATGCTATGCTTTTTGACTCTACTCCTATTCCTCAAATGATGGAGCTTAGTCAAGGTTTTAAAGTAGAGGCAAATAAAAGTGTAGTTGAACAATATCAAGTGGAAACTCTCACTAAGCAAATGGAAAGTCTTATTGCTACACAATCCAATTTGGCCAAGACTGTAGATGCTCTACAATCTAATTACATCAAAACTTTCCAAAATCAAATGAACCCAATGTCTTTTCAAGAGCCTAATCAACATGTTATAATCCCAATCAAAATCCACAAGTAGCTCCTACTCAAGCATATCAAGTTCCTCCAATGCATAATCCTTCAATGCAAAATCCTCCTCCTAATGTGCAACATCCTCAATTGTATCAAAACATGTATCCTTAAGTTTCTCAAACAAATTTTCAAAATCCTCAAAATCAAAATGTTCAAAATCATCAACCGTATACTATGGAAGCTCCTCTTGCAAATCAAGTACCACATGCTACTCCCCAACCTCCTCAAATACATCAATTGCCTTATCAAAATCATAATTATCATGTTCAAGCAATACCTTACCAAAAAAATCCTTAATTTCAAGATTTCCCACCAAAAGTTAATCAAAATCCTCAAAATCTAAATGGTTTTGTGTGTGGTAATCGTAGGTGTCCTTGGTGTGATTTGTTAGAGCACTTTTTGAGAGATTGTGAACTACTGAAGGCCGCTAAGGAGCAACGACTAGTAATAGACATAGACAAGAAAATCTGTGACTATCGATCTAGGGTACCTTTCCAAGGAAATTACGGTAAGGGAGGAATGAAAAAGCACTATGAAAATATAACCATAACGGATGCAGGAACTAGAGGGGTGAAACTAGAAGCTCTTGATGAACAAGAAGTAGAATCAAGTAAGCCCACAAAGGAGGTTGACTTTTTTGTAAAGGCTTTAGTAAGAGCATGAGATGAGATTAGGAGAATAATAGCTTGAGAGTCATCGATAGAAGATCAATCTCTTATTTCTCACATATCCAATGTAGAAGAAAAATGAAGAAGAGATGAAACTGAGCCTAGTGAAAGAAGAGTGACTCGAAAACAAACCTCTGAGGGAATAGAAACCATTGTAGAGCAAGGGGAAACATCACAACCCAAAGATAAAAAACAAGAATCACAACCCAATGAATAAAAACAAGAGGAGAAACAAAAAGGTAAGAAGACAAAGCAAAGAAAAACGGAACCAAAACCTTTAGAGAAACAAAAACAATCAAAACAAGCTCAAGAGCAAACACAAGAATGTGAACAAAAACAACATCCTGAGAAAAAACAAAAGAAACCAAAGAGAAAACCTAAAGCCATCTTGATTTCAAAAATTGAGAGAAAAATAGATCCTTTGGAGATTTTAGATGACATTTTGCTTAAGATTCAACTGACTATGTCTTTAGAACAAGTTCCTCTATTGCAAAGCCTATTTTTAAAGATAACTTTATTGGCATAATTAAAGGAAGAGGTTTTTTCCTAATCTGGATACTGAGATGCAAGATTCTCTAGATCAAGATCAAGCTATGAATGAAGCCTTAAACTTTGATGAATCTGATGAAGAGGACCTTGATGATGATGAAGTAAATGTTAATAAAAATGTCTTAAGACCTATTCAACTTGACCATGAAAATCATGAAAACAATTCTGAAAGTCATTTTAAAAGAAAATTTTGTTCTAGAGGTACATCAAACATGTGTGTTAAAATAGGCAATGGTAAGAATGCTATCATTGTAAATGCATTAGTAGATTTTGGCTCCAAAATCAATGTGATTTCAAGAGAAGTCCATTATAAATTTCGATGGCCTATAGATAAAGATTGTGGATGGCATATGAGAACTACAAATAATGGTGTAGGTACCTTGTATGGAGCTTTTCCTGGTGTGCCCATATCCATATGAGGAATGCCAAAAGAATTTCACTTCTTTATTCAAGATAATTGCTCCTATGAAGTTCTCTTAGGTCAGCCCTTTATTTGTGAGAGTCGTATGGAAACTAAAGCCACGGATGATGGGTCTACCTATGCTAGAATTAAGTCTAAGGATAGAATGCAATCACTTCAATTCATAACAGTAGGAGTGAATCATCCTAGGAATCGATTGTAAATTAGAAAGAAGCCTATTGTTACTTAGGGTCATGACCATGTTTGTAGCGATTGTGCACCTTGATTCATGTTTGGAGCTACATATTATCAAAATTTCGGATAGAATCCATTATTGAGTGGGACAATAGTGGACATTGGTTTGACATCTTAGAACCAAACATGTACAATAGTTTGTCACTTTGTTTCCCACATTCTAGATTAGATTTCCTTCATAAGATTCAAGTATCCAAGTCTTTTATACAAAAAACCCAAAAAAACTATAAAACCAACAAAATCATGGAACATGATGAGAACATTGAGCATGTAATTGAGACATGTCATTGTTTCTCTATTGTCGAGGAATTAGAGCTATGTCCTGAGCAAAATTCTAGCTCCCACATCATTCTTCTTTCTTCCCTTGATGAGTATGCTCTAATCCAAGAGTATACTCTCAATGTTGACAAGTGCTCAAAATTAAACCAAACCCGTGATGCCTTAGCTGAAACAAAGTACAAAACTGTAGACAAAATATCAAACCCATAGCTCAACCATTACCCCAAGGAAGTAACAAAAAAACTATTGATGTGAAAAATGATCTAATTCTTCGGGATAAGAAAAACATAGGACATGCATTCACAGATGAGACAATCAAACAGGTGAAAGTTGGTAGAGATGATGGCTTTCTTTTGCCAGCAAAGAGATATAAATTTGAGAGAGTCATACGTAGCCATGGAAAATCCTTTACTATGTATCGTCATGAGATTGGTTGCATGGATCCTAAGCTAGTTGCACCTATGATAACTGTTGGAACTCAAGGTCAAGCACAAGCATGAAAGCACATCAGAAAGGTGGACACACACAAGAAGAAGGAGCAAGTAGGGAGCTCCATGAAGTACATGTCAACTCTTCAGAAGAATCCCCTACAAAACTAGTGATTTCCATCACTAAAACCATTGTAAATACCATTTTCTATTTTTGTAGCTCCATTTTGTGCAAGCCGAGGAGTCCTCGAGCTTGAGGAGTATTAGAAGTATCATCGTACCAATTTTGATAATTTTTAGACTTCGTTTGAGCCCTCAAATAAGCCCTGGAACCTAATTTTTAACTAGGCCGGACACTAGGTCTGGACAGGGCCAAAACTAGTCAAAAAACTATAAAAAGAGCTAGAGAGCTCATTTTTGGGGTTAGCTTCTTGTAGATTTCAGCTTTGTAATAGATTTCTTTAGTAATCAAAGTCCTTCCATTGTTCCTCTCTTTGATCTTGCCTTGTGCGCGTGTGTGTGTATGTGTGTGCATGTTTGTGTGCTTTCACTCACGCACTTGTGCCTTCACTTGCTCATGGTCTTCATACCGGTCCTCACGTCTCCGCGGATTAACAAGTAAAGGAGGTGGTGCTTACGCTTGAGCTACACCAAATTTTGGCGTCGTTGCCGGGGAGAGAGCTTCGAGGACGAGCGTTGTGATGGTAAGATCGTAGATTTGCGACGTTGGAAGGTAAAAAAAACTGTCATTTCAGTTCACTTTCTGTTTTTTCCTCTTCATCTTCATCATCATCATCATCTCCACCTTCTTCCATCTTCTTCTTCATAGAAAATTCTTGTTTTTTAGTGCATTTTCACCATCTTCATACCATTTTTCATGCATTATTGTGTGGGAAGGAGTTAGGAGGTGCAAGGGAGAGCAAGCGCTGTGTTTTTTTCATGATTTTCTGCTCATACGGAGCTTGCCATAGCCGGCGCTCAGAAATTTGAATTTCCCGCCAAAAAACGCGATTCTGTGATGAAAATCGCGATTCTGTGAAAATTCAAAATTTTTTGAAAAATCACGATTTTCTGTTTTCCCGCCTAAAAGTTGGCTGAAAAAATCACGATTCTGTGGTCATTCTCAGAATCGCGATTCTGTGATTGTGCTCAAAATCGCGATTCTCACAAATCACGATTTTCATGCCAAAAACACGATTCTGAGAAAATACGATTTTCAGCGGGTTCAAAATCGCGATTCTCAAAAACACGATTTTGTGCTCAAAATCGCGATTTTCATATCAAAAGAAACACGATTTTCTAAAAACACGATTTTCAGCGGGCTCAAAATCGCGATTCTCACAAATCACGATTTTCAGTCAAAAAACACGATTTTGAGAAAACACGATTCCCTACTCAAAATCGCGATTCTCAAAAAATCACGATTTTCAGTAAAAAAACACGATTTTGTGAAAAAAAGAATTTCTGTGTAATCACGTTTTTTTGCTCAAAATCGCGATTTTCTAAAAACACGATTTTGTGCTCAACATCGGATTTTCATGCCAAAAACACGATTCTGAGAAAATATGATTTTCAGCGGGCTCAAAATCGCGATTCTCACAAATCACGATTTTCAGCAAAAAACACGATTTTGTGAATCACGATTCTCTGAGTCAAAAAACGTGATTTTCTAAAAACACGATTTTGTGCTCAACATCGCGATTTTCATGTCAAAAAACACAATTCTCTAAAACACGATTCTGTGCTCAAAATCACGATTTTCATGTCAAAAAACACGATTCTCTAAAACACGATTCTGTGCTCAAAATCGCGATTTTCATGTCAAAAAACACGATTCTCTAAAACACGATTCTGTGCTCAAAATCGCGATTTTCATGTCAAAAAACGTGATTTTCAGAAACATGATTTTGTGATCAACATCGCGATTTTCATGTCAAAAAAACACGATTTTCAGAAACACGATTTTGTGATCAAAATCGCGATTTTCAGAAACACGATTTTGTGATCAAAATCGCGATTTCGAGAAACACGATTTTGTGATCAAAATTGCGATTTTCAGAAACACGATTTTGTGCTCAACATCGCGATTTTCTGAGTTCACAAAATCGCGATTCTCTGAAAGTTCACAAAATCGCGATTTTCTCCAAAGGTCCTGTTTGCCTGTTTTGACCCCCAGGAGCCTGAATTGGCATAACTTTTTCATCCAAAGTCCATTTTTTGAGCTCTATAGCTCGTTGGAAAGCTCGTTTCAAATCCTACACGATCTCAACTGTTTTTTTCAAGAATAACGCGTTGATTTTGAGATAGGATAATTTGAAGTTGACCCTCAAGTGGGACTAGGAAACCAAGGGGGCTCCCAAGGATTTTTGAGCAATACCAAGGGGGAGAAAATTGTGTCATGGGAAAGAAAAAATCAAAAGATAGAAGAAAAGGGGCTAAGATTGAAAAAAAGGAGGGCGATAAACATGAAATACATGAGATAATATCACATAAAGGTGAAACATTTAGAGAAAAATTGCAAGGAGTCAAGGAAACGGGGGAAATGTCTAAGGGGGTTGGATCCTTATTTGCAACAAGAGAATATGATAATACTTTTGTGGATATCAGAATAGGATATGACCATAGAAGGTTGGGTGTTTATATCAGTCCTAATTGTGAGTGGAATTTAATTCATATTGACCTAGTGACCATTATCTTTGAGAACATTCAACCAACAACCCATCCTTCTATCCTCATGGATGGGGAACATTATGAATGCATGGGTAAAGTTGTGTTGCCTGTTATGGTGGATGATGTGCAATTTTTGGAAACATTCTTTGTCATGGATTGTATAGATGAAGACTTGATCATTGGCACCCAAAGGTTCATTACACAAAATCATCAAGAATTTGAGGTGCCTTCTCCACCTATTATCTGTGCTTCTACATATATGTCTATGGAAAATCCTATTGACTACCCACCTTATGATAATTGGGGGCAAAATCATCTTTTCAAAGAGTGTACTTTTCATGAAAAAAAATTTCTTTCTACTCATGTTTTTGAATCTAATCCTTCTTTGAGTAAATCACAGGAAACCTTAGAGAATGGAGAAATGGAGGACTCCAAGTGTTTGGGGGATGTGAAAGGACCCTCTCTTCCTGTAAATTTGGATTCCCCTCATGAAGCCATAAGTAGGGATGATCTACACTCAGATGGTCAAGAAGGAGATGATCAACCAATGTTGTGTATCACTGATGTGGAAAAGGAGGTCGACTCTAGGGTGAATCATGACAATCCATCACCCATTTGTACACATAGGGATTCTATGTGTAATAAGGATAAATTTCTCGATGAATCTCTAGATCAATCTCAAACCACACAACCCATTGATCCCTTGCATAAGTCTGATGTAGGTATAGAAGATCAACCCTTGTTGCATTCCCCATATAAAGATGAGTTTTCTCAAAAAACTCACATAGAAGGCCCAAAAGACCCTTACATCAAGAAACAGAAATCACATTTTCTTGGTAATGTCAAGCAAATTTGGGTGGCCAAGAAATTACTTAGAGCCCAACCAAATCGCACTATGATATGGGTACCAAAGAAAGCCCTTGCACAAAATCAGTCCCCTCACACTAGACTTCAAAATCTATGGTCTAGGCCTACCATGACTTATCCTCAAGAAAGACCACTTCCAATCCAAGGATCCCAAGCAAGCAAGCCTAAGCTTAGAAAAAATCCAAGGGGGGACTTCAAGGCAACAATCTGCACAACAAAGACACCAAGGTGAGGTAAAGGACTGAATCAAGCTCAGAGCTCCAACAAAGATCAAAGAACCTCTTCTGCAAGGATATGGGTTTGGAAGAAGAAAGTACCGGTAGCATCCACCAAAGCAAAGAGCCAACCACGATGGATCAAACCCTCACGAAATCATTCAAACATGAAGCAGCCAAAGGTGATCATTGCCCAATCACAGACCATTCTCAAATGGATCCCTATAAGGAGGAATGATCAGTTGTCATCTCGAGATGCAATGGATACCTCCAACAAAGATGGCATCAACATCTGCACGTGACATCAAGCCTCGACGTGCGACAACCATGTGCTCCTTGCACAACCCTGTCTTTTGCACCATTCAGGTCATGCATTTCCAAAGTATGCATTAATATAGGGCCACATTACACGGCCGTGCATAGACACACTTGAGAATCCCATGCACAAGAGCACAGTGACATATGTCGAACATTTCTATTGATACTAACTTTTGTGTTCTTGTTTTGTGATATCCTTTTCCTCAAAAAAAAAAAAAAAAAAGGGGGAGAAAGAAAAGTGGGAGAGAGCTTGTTCCCAGGTTTGGCTTATGAAACATGAATGAGTCATGCTTAGTTGAAGGTGGAACTGTTATCAGCATGGTAATCTCTTAGAAACCGGCACGTGTCCAATATTCCTCTGAGTGTCAATATAGGGAAGTGAACGTGCATGAGCCCAAGCTCAGAAATGCACATTGTTAGTGACAAATGTTGCTTTGAAAAGAGGAGAGGGGATCCACCACTCAAAAGATCGCACCAGTGGACAATCGACATGGACATTCATCAACAAGGTTCCATCCCAAAGGCCGAGTGTACAACACGAAGAGACAAACATCCATCAACCTTCTCCATGGTAAGTATCTTTACTCTGGAAACACCATAACCATGATTGTTTAGGAAACCTCTTCGTCAGCATACCCTTGAGCACTTAGCTCAAGACCCGCAATTTTTGCACCATACTTCTTCCAATGCATTGTCCAAGTAAGCATGCGTAGGGCTACATTACAAGGCCGTGCACAAGGCACATACTTTTTTCAACCCAGGCACGAACACACTTACCCATCATTCATTACGGGTTATGAGTAGTTCGCATGACTGCTCTCAACATCATCTTTGGAAGAGCTAGCGGACATCCTAGGGGCAACATCAATACCTAGGAAGCAATTCGAAGCCAGTAGTTGCTCCACTCAATCTTGATAACCTCTTTTGAGCAACTCACAATCTTTGAAAGCTCACAACGATGCACTCATGCGGAATCCACGAAAGAAGCACATACCAAGGGACTACGACTTGCAAAGGCTTGCAGTGACAAATGAAGAACCGGACAACCAACGCTTCCAAATTTGGAAGATAGAGGGCTCTTGTTCACACAGAATGGATACTACCTCTCAAAGCACTACATGGAACAACCACTACAACAAGGGTCTGTCAGGGACGACAGACTCGAGAGGGAGGGGAGTGTTGGAACTCAAGGTCAAGCACAAGCATGAAAGCACATCAGAAAGGTGGACACACACAAGAAGAAGGAGCAAGTAGGGAGCTCCATGAAGTACATGTCAACTCTTCAGAAGAATCCCCTACAAAACTAGTGATTTCCATCACTAAAACCATTGTAAATACCATTTTCTATTTTTGTAGCTCCATTTTGTGCAAGCCGAGGAGTCCTCGAGCTTGAGGAGTATTAGAAGTACCATCGTACCAATTTTGATAATTTTTAGACTTCGTTTGAGCCCTCAAATAAGCCCTGGAACCTAATTTTTAACTAGGCCGGACACTAGGTTTGGACAGGGCCAAAACTAGTCAAAAAACTATAAAAAGAGCTAGAGAGCTCATTTTTGGGGTTAGCTTCTTGTAGATTTCAGCTTTGTAATAGATTTCTTTAGTAATCAAAGTCCTTCCATTGTTCCTCTCTTTGATCTTGCCTTGTGCGCGTGTGTGTGTATGTGTGTGCATGTTTGTGTGCTTTCACTCACGCACTTGTGCCTTCACTTGCTCATGGTCTTCATACCAGTCCTCACGTCTCCGCGGATTGACAAGTAAAGGAGGTGGTGCTTACGCTTGAGCTACACCAAATTTTGGCGCCGTTGCCGGGGAGAGAGCTTCGAGGACGAGCGTTGTGATGGTAAGATCGTAGATTTGCGACGTTGGAAGGTAAAAAAAACTGTCATTTCAGTTCACTTTCTGTTTTTGAGAGAGTCATACGTAGCCATGGAAAATCCTTTACTATGTATCGTCATGAGATTGGTTGCATGGATCCTAAGCTAGTTGCACCTATGATAACCTTAACCATTCCACATATTCCATGGAATCTTTGCCCTATACCAGTTCCAAAGGCTCTATTACCTGAGTTATTGGAACTACTTAAGGAGAAGATAAACATGAGAATTTCAGAGCCATCTTTTGTACCTTACTCAAATGGATGGTTCACTGTGCCTAAAAATAATGGGAAACTATATTTTATTCAAGATCTCCAACCCGTCAATAAAGTCACCATAAGGAATGTAGGCACAAGACCCATTGTAGATGAGTTTGTTGAATCGTTTTCAGGACATTCTATCTATTCAATGGGTGATTTACATTTTGGGTATGACCAATTTCAATTAGCGATTGATAATTGTGACATAATCACAATGAAAGATCCTTTAGGCTTAGTGCAAATTTGTACTTTACCTCAAGGAGTGACTAATAGTGTGGCTCATATAATAAGTGCTATGAATATGGTCTTACATGATTTTATCCCTCGTATAACCATGCCATTCATTGATGATATTCCAATTAAAGGGAGTGAGGAACATGTAAAGGACATTACTTTAGATTTATCTGGATATCGTAAATTTTTTCTTGATCATATCTTTGATTGTGAACGAATATTTTAACGATTTTAAGAGGTAGGTCTCACATTTTCCATAGAAAAATCTATTTTTGGTGTCAACAAGGTTCTTATTGTTGGAAATGTATGTGGTCATTATGGTTGAAAGCCATACGCACAAAAAGTTGATGCCATTAGCAAGATTTTTGAAACATGTAACAATGTGAGTGAGGTACACAAATTTCTTGGTGCTTGCATCTTTTATGTTATTTGGATCCCACAGTTTTCTCATGTTGCCGATTGTCTCTATGACTTGTTGAGGAAGAAACAAAAATTTATTTGGATTGATAAACACACACAAGCTATGTGTAAATTGAAGAAATTATCGCTTGAAGCTCCCATCCTTAAACGTGTAGACTATTCTATTAACAAACCTATTTGACTATCGATACTAGTCCTATTGGTATAGGTTGGGTCATAAGTCAAGATGATAGTGAAGGGAATAGATATGAAATTAGGTTTGGGGCTAAAATTTTACATGAAGCACAATGAAAATATCCACAGATCAAATGAGAACTATGGGGTATGGTGAAAGCTTTGAAAACGGACAAAGAATATTTCATAGGTGCAAATGTGAAAGTTGAGACTGATTGTTTGCCTCTCATTGGAATGATAGCCAATTGTTCATCTCCTGATATAGCCATGCTTAGATGGATCTCATATATTAGGTTCATAAATCTTGAGTTAGTTCATATTTCAAGTAAGTCAAATTCAGTTGTTGATATGTTATCAAGAGCTAGATTGATGATGATCTTGAAAGTGATCTAATAAATAATGTGATTTTAGTTGACTATGTTCCACATATATATGAGTATGATCAATTTCATGAGTCTGAGTACAAAGATGAACGGAGAGACATAGGAAAGTATCTGAGTATACTGCAACCATTACCTAGCTGGACTACGATTAGATTTCGTAACATTAGGAAATGAGCTTACAATTTTTTCCTATGTAACGATTATCTTTGGAGACATGCTAAGGGTAAGGTTAAGAATCCATAATGATTCCTAGGAAAGCGAGGTCTTCAGCTGCAAATAATGAAGGAAATGCATGAGACATTATGGGTGGGTCATAAAGGATTTTTTGGAACATATGAAAAACTTAGAAGTACCTATTATTGGCCTAGGATGTATGTTGATATTAGTAGCTATGTTTCTACATGTTCTACTTGTCAACTTCATTCGTCAGTCAAACATAGAGATTCTTTGTATCCTACTTCTTCACCCTGTATTCATGACAAGCGG
Source organism: Ceratopteris richardii (assembly GCA_020310875.1). Taxonomy (NCBI): domain Eukaryota; kingdom Viridiplantae; phylum Streptophyta; class Polypodiopsida; order Polypodiales; family Pteridaceae; genus Ceratopteris; species Ceratopteris richardii. The sequence continues at coordinate 161,169,105 of CM035409.1, forward strand.
GTAGTAGATCTTGTAAATATGTCTAAAGGTATTGACAAAATGTGTTACATTGTGCTTGAAAGAGAAGACTTAACTAATCATGTAGAGGGACGTGCACTATGATCTAAGACCAAATAAATGTTTGCAAATCCTTGCTTGAAGATGTCATAAGTCGCTTTGGGTACATAGAGAAAGTAGTTGCTGATCGTGGAGATTTAGATACGAGAGAAGCTAAAGAGTTCTTTGAACATCATGTTATTTGTTTGTCTCTCACTACTACATATAATCTAGAGGCCAATGGTAAAATAGAGAGAGGACATCCATCTATTGTGAAATCCATATCTAAAGCATGTAACAATGACATTAAACAATGGCCTAGATCCTTACCCTTTGCACTTTGGGCAAATAGAATGATGTGCACATGTACCACAAGGTATATGCTTGATGAACTCATGTATTGTCAAAAATTGTTGTTTTCAATTCAGTCTCATATTTTTGCATGGTCAAATTTAACTTGGTCTGAAAACATGTCTACTCATGATTTTTTGAGTTTGCACATTAAACAATTAGAACAAGGTAAATTAAGACTTGATGATGCCATTGAAAAATTAAGAGAATCGAGAATGAAGAACAAGCCTATTGAAGTAGGAGGGTGCTCATTTATGATAGTACATTTGACTCTCAATATGATGCATGTAAAAAAATTCACTCAACGGTGGTTTGGGCCATACATTGTATCAAAAGTCAACAGCTTACGTATGCTCTTTGTGAATTAAATGGTGTTGCATTAAAAGCTTTGATTGCAAGTAAAAGGATAAAACTATTCAAGAAATGTGATAATGATGAGTACATTCTAAATGAGGGCATTGAAGAAGATGACAACAACGAGGCCGATTCATAAACAAGAGCACTCATGAAAAGAATAAATAATTTTAAAAAATAGAAAAATAATAAATTAAAAGAAAATAAAAAAATAATATCATTTCTTTTTCAAGTTCATGTTGCTTTCAAGTTCATTCCTCTTTTTTTTTTCCATTCTTGCTTGTTTCCAATTTCACTTCATGCATGTTTCTTTTCAATCTCTGCATTGCATTGCATATCCACATCACTAGATTCAAATGGGAAAATGATGATTTCTCTACTTGTGTAACATTGTACCTAAATAATAATGTATCTACTAAGATATCAGCTAGAATCTAGGATTATGGAAAGATAGGGCATGTAGATTTTGAGGTTTATTTTGATAACATGACTTTCATATATAAACATGCATATGTATCCTCTATCGAAAGCATAATTGTTGAAGTCCTAGATCCTACTACTGCATGTTTCTACATCCTTACTCTACCTCATAACATTGTATCAGAGATTAAATGATTGTTCTCCATCATAAAAAATGGTTGTACCTTGTATCGAGGTTTAATTTTTCCCTGTAATAAAAAGAAAGGGATAAACTACTATATGTTACCAAGAAGTTTACACTTTCTTCCACCCAAAACAATGAAAGTAACCATAAAGTCACCGAATCAGCATTATAAAAAAAGAAGAGAGAGAGAGAGAGAGAGAGAGAGAGAGAAAGCCAGAGGAAGCTAAGGAGGCATAGAAGAATAAAGCACGGGCTATGTTAACCATATTTGTTGTTACTTCTTTTGCATTAACATATCTTCATTGTGTAGAATAGATGTTTGATTGCAGGTATTTGGAAGGGAAAAAAATGTGTTGGTGATGATAGGTGTCGATCAAATGAGGTTGGAAACTACATGACGACATCACGACTAGAGTGGTTTGGAAAGAGGATATTGATGTTGGATATGCCTTGATGAACATGAGATGCACCAGCTTCTATTTTGGATTTGGCTAAAGGCAAGCAGTTGCATATGCATGTGCTTGCTGAAGATGATAGAGTTGATGTTGTTGTGGGGAGCTTACTTATAAGCATGGTATGCTTAGACTAGTCATGCTTCTTACACTTTTGATCTCTTTTATACCATGGAAGGGAATGGTATTCAGCCAGATAGAGTACCATATTTGTCTATTCTAAAAGCATGTGGTGGTGTTGTTCCAAGAGCTCAAGAGATCTTTGATGAGATTCAAACTGCACATGTTGTATTTTTGGGCTGCTTTCATAGTAGGTTGTGTCTACAATGGCCAGAGTGAAGATGCATTAACATGCTTTGAAAGTGTGCAATATAAATACAGGGGCTTTTCTGCATATATAGTGCCTTTTATCTATAATGTACAAGCTCATGGAAAGCACTGGAAGCTGTAGAGAAGACATATTGTGCCGGATGTTCGTAACAAATATTGCACTGGGTTTAAGCTATTGTGAAGCTCTATATGAATGCAATAATGAGGCATCGCTAGTACTACATTGAAGTTATCAAGAACAGAGGGATTCGGAGACAAACCAACACCTTCAGAAAGGATTACAGAAGGTGTAACTATTGCTAAGGTTGGCAAAGACAACTAGCGACACAGTTGGGAAAAAGAGCTTATGCTCTTGAAGCCATATACTGCTATATCTCAGGATAACATTTCATTAGGGGTTAATGGAGGACATGCATTTGTATAGCTGAATTTTTTTTTCCCTCAACACCTTATAGAGAATAAGTGACATCACGCCAAAAGGATCTGGATGTATTGGTTGAGGAGGACATCAGGGTGAATTTAGGTGTTGGCAATGGAGGTCAGTTTTGAACAAGAATTTTGATGCGATAAATATTGAGCATCCTTGCAAATGATCAGCACCAATTATAACTCATATGTCATAAGAAAATGTTGATAGCGCATGTTGCAAAAAGCATGTAACATGGACCATGGATTATGTTTTTTGGAAAGGCCATTGAGGCTGCACATACTACTACTGGCCATATTGTATTTGTTCTATAACTCAGAAAGCATGCAAGTTCAAAAGGAAGTGGGCTCTCAAGGGATGGAGCTTACTTCTCAAGGTGCACAAACTTATTAGTATCTACCACCAAGTGTCTTGAGTTGAATATAACTCCACTTATCTCATCAAAGGTTGATGTATGGTCAGTGAGGGTCTTATTCCATCAAATGTTATATGGAAAGAGGCCCTTTGATCATGGATAGACACAAGAGAAAATCTTGAGAGAAGATACAATTATGAAGGCACACAAAGTGGAATTTCCATCAAGACCTATGGTTTCAAGTGAAGCGAAGGACTTCATACAGAAATTTTTAACATATAATCAAAGTGACCAGCCAGATGTCTTGACTGTTGCTCATGATCCATATCTCTCCTATGCTAAAGCAAAGCCATAAAGCATTTTGTGATATTTAATATTTGTAATCCTAGTTTATGTAAGAGGTGGTTTGCTGCCTCCGCCAGAGGAGGTCGGAAGGGATATAACCCCCATCTCTCCACAGGGGGGGTCGTTTTTTGAGGGCTATCGACTACTTTGAGGAGGTGGGCGACGGTCACTGCAGGGAAATGTCAGGGCAGGGGTTATGCCTCAGTGATGTACACATGCTAGAAGGAGGTAACATAGGGGGAGGGGGGACCGAGAAGTTTCTTCTTCTTCTGTAATACTTTTGGATTGGGGATTGGGGGGACATCGGGGAGGAGCAGAGAAGGGTTCTTTTCATGGGTGTTCTTTGGCAAGTATCAGGGAGCTACTTGGAGAAAAGGGGAGGTCCCTTGTTGGATGTTTTCATATTTGGTCTTCCTAAAGCGGCAAAAGCCAGGAGATGTTTTTGGGTATTAGGTGCCGATGGATTCTGGCTCTCGAGGGATGCTAGTGCTAAACTCCTCTGTAATGTTATCCACGAGTAGGAGGGTGTTGATGAAAATGTATAATGTGCTAAGGAGGCCTCTTTCATGAATCTATGGTACAACGTCGAACCCTAAACTATGCATGGGAAGTGTTTCTACTATAGACTGCCCTTCCTTCACGAATTGGTTGTAAGTTCTACAGTGTTGAAGGCGTTCTTGCTCCCAGTGCCACTGATGAAGATAAGGTACGAGTAATTAATGAATTACCCAGGCCAAAGAACATCAAAGAAGTACAAGCATTTATGGGCCATTGTGGTTATTACGGACAATTCATACATATGTATGCAATCATTGCTAAATCACTCTACAACCTGCTAGCCAACTTTGAGTGGATAGAAGAATGCAAGAGTTCCTTTAGTGAGCTTAAACGAAGATTGTGTTTTGCACCTATTCTAGCAATGCTAGATTGGAACAAACCTTTTCATGTACACATAGATGCCTCTAATCATGCCATAGAATGTGTGTTGGCACAACCCACAGAGGAGGGAAATATAGATTTACCAATTGCATACGCAAGCAGGCAGTTGAATGCTGCAAAGAGGAATTGCACCACCACACAGAAAGAAGGACTAGGAATGGTCTATGTAGTGAAGAAGTTTTGCCATTATTTATTGGCAAATAAGTTTAAATTCTTTATTGATCACCAAGCCCTCTTGTATTTGGTCAACAAACCATGCAACACTGGTAGATTAAAGGAGTATGATTTTGAAGTCGTAGTCAAAAAAGGGACAACACACTTAAGAGCGGACCACCTCTCTAGGATAACTTCAGGATAGGTAGCTACTGGGGTAGTAGATGAGCTACCAGATGCATATCTCTTCAATGTTGAGATTGTCCCTAAATGGGCCAAGTCATTAGTTCTAGTATGGACATACGGACCTAAGAACCCTCGATTAAAAACCCAAGAGAAAGAGGTTGTAAGAGCACAGAAGTATCAACTTTTCGCAAGAAGTATTTATAAGCAAGATCATCACAATATCCTTGCCTGTTGTGTAGAAGAACGGGAGTATAACAATTGGTTGCAATTAGCACATGTAGGTACATTGGAGCAACACCATTCTAGACAAGCGACACTATCAAACTTAAAAAGGTTAGGTGTGTATTGGCCATTTATGGAAAAAGATGTTCGACGATTGTGTATCGATTGTCCTAAGTGTAGTAATAGACCCCCAATAGAACATGCCACTTTGTACCAGGTGATCCTAACGGCGGATCGGAGCGAACCTTTAGTGACTTATCTAAGGGCACAAACCTTTCTAGAGGACATGATTGTAGCCCCTAGATGTAGCTTAGAACTAGAGGCCTTAGAATACAAGCTCATTGGTGACAATTTATATAAGCAAGGACGAGACAATTATCTGAGGATATGTGTGCACGAAAGCGAGTATCTTAACCTATTGGAAGCTGCACAACAGTGCCTAGGTGAGGACTGGTTTATATCATTACTGGGTGAGTCTAAATCTTCGCAAAATTGTGCTTTAGTTGGAACTTGCAAGACAGTATCATGAACTACACCTCCAAAGCTGATACAGAGAGGTGTTGGATGTGACAAAAGCTTCCCCAACCTTGTGTGCATAAGCACACCCTACTGGACACACACATGAATTACCACCCATCTAAGAGCGGAAATTGGATAGACAGACAGGAATCTGACAAGTATGGCGGTGTAAGACTCTATCTTCAGAAGAATGTCAACAGTCACCATTTCCAGGCAAGAGTGCAGTGGATCTCCCATCTTTTCCAAAACAGCGTGTGGATAGGATATCTCATCCCCGACAAGCCACCTGGTCACATCCTCCATGTACGCATTGGCGTAGCTCATCAACATGGTTCGTTGGACAGTCCACTCAGGCATACCCTCAACCAAGGTGGATATGCAAGGCGACTGTACCCAGTAAGTCAAACACTCCAGATCTTTAGCATCCCTCTCAATTTTTATCAAGGCAACAGATTCGGCAAATTTGGGTGCCCAAGTCCGTGGTGATAGCTCAGTCCAAGTCTCGCCAACTCTGGGTACCTAAAAAGTGCGTAGCTTATGCTTCGACCTTTGTCAGTTCTAAGAAGACCTTTTCTGTGACTACTAGAAAACCCTACACACCTTCTTTTGTAAATAACACTTCATCTCTTCTAACCCCCGTGTAACACAAAAATGGATCCCTAAGCCTTCTATAATCACGATGACTCTCAACCTAGCTCATTTTGACCATCGACTTAGTGAAACTAACACTCTTATTAACCATTGCACGCAGACCCAATTAGACAACTTCATATTACCACTGTCCTTGTAACATACACTAACTCTGTAGGTAGTATTCATTCGAAATCAATTGAAAAGCTACGCACCTCACACACTCCCACTCACAGTCAACCACACACTACTCACATCGTTAAAATCACACACTACATAGTAAGCATGTTGGTGGTGGAAAGGAATGGAGGTCTCATCTTCTTGAGATCTTAATTATTTTCCATGACTAATGTGTTTTCCTCTTCACTTCAGCTTAGTTCAATCACACCAGCTTTCCATCATGAAAGCGGAAGGTTCGACAAGCACAATGCTCAAGCAGCTGGTGGTGGATTTCTTGGCTCTTCCATTTGAGAGCTTGCCTAAGGCTATCTCGGAGGAGTTATAGGGTTTTACAGGACCGATGCCCATTGAAGTCCCTCCTCAAGGACAGATAGAAAGGGTAAGCAGCAAGGCACATTGGTTCCAAGGGCTTGCATGACCCTTGGGAGAGGCATTATTTATATATGAAGCTAACCTAATGTATGGTGCCAATTGGGGATGCTACCAATTCTTCCCATAAGAATTTGAGAATCTCCAGAATAGCGAAGATCTTCAACCTATATGACAAAGGGCAAGATTTGCAAATTATTTCAGTGTGGAACTCCCAAAACCGGATTTTTATTTGTTTTATTATTTAGTGGCCTCTATTAGAGAGCAAGAGTGCAAGGAATTGGACATCTTCATATTACCATCCTTGGTGAATGACCAACCTTTCAAGAAGTTCACATTGTCTCTGGATTTAATCAGGACTACACTTAAGATTCACGGCACTCATATGCCTACCGAGAAGGAGTGTCTCATCCCAGAATCATTGAAGCGAAGCGATGTTGATAAATGGCCTGCCATCTCTACCATCACCCCTCAATTGACCACTCCACTCAGGATTTGTCTACAGCACTTTGCCTTCCCACATAAGCATCTTTGGTTTGGTTTGTATTTGGCCACCACTGGGCCTCAGACAATTGATATTGCCACCTACATTTAGGATCAACTTGTATTGGCCAGACATCAGTAGGAGAAGAAAAAATTTGTTCATGGATGTTGTGCTCTCACACGCATCATACACGTGTCTGGCCTATGATTAGAGAGAGCACTCCCGACTGAGCAATTGAAACAATATAAAGGTTCTAAGAAGACCACGAGACCCCCCAAACCTCATCGAGTCAAGTGCATGCATGGCACCATTCCATGCCTACAAGTGCCGGCATCACCATCACCTCAGCCTACACTTGAAACCTCGCCCCAACAATCTCCAGTTCAACCACAACAGAGGATTCCCCCTCTCCGTGTTCACCTGAGCCGCTAAGCCACACTCCGTGAAGTTTCCCCGGCAGACACCACCATGCCTACTACCACTACAACTACGGCCACCATGACTATAGATGCTCCCGTTACAACTTCTACATTCATCTCTGATTCCTTCACCTTCCCAATTACAAGCTTGGGCACGGAAGACATCAATACTACATTTGATTTTGAGATCCCCGATATATTGTCTAGTGATTTTCAGTTCTCAGATACCCATGTTGTCTCATAAGAATTTGAATGCCCAGCTTACCCCACTACACCATCAGAGGGAGTGAATGCTGTTTTTGAAAATGAAGACAATGACCGCACAGTGACTGACAAAGGTGAAGCTGATACTGAAGCTAGCAAGGAAGAAGTACACCTATCGGAAGCACATGCTGAAGTTTCAGGAGAAGCAAGCACATATGAAGAAGAAACGGCTGAAGCAAAAGCTTACACAATCCCCATCTGATGGCTCTACAATAACACGCATAAAGCTTGGGCACGAACCAGATTAATAGAAGAACAAAGTGAAGCCGTCTTACAATAGGAACTGGTCAGTGGTGGCTTTGAAGAGACTTTTATCTCTGCTATGCAGGAGTTGGTTAAAGCTGTTGGCACACCTGAAGCATTACGATTTTTGTTATGGATGCCCTTACCCAAGTTTGACCCTCGACGGATTTGTATTCTCAAACGCCCAGGTACATACATTCACGTTCCTACTGGTCCCATCACATCAGCACCCCCTATTGGTTTCTCCACAATCGGCGTGACTGAGGAAGACACTTCACATGTATATACCCTTTGTGAAACCCTCCCCTCTCAACCGGTCCCAACCCCGACCTCCCCTCATGTTGTAGATAGCCCTGAGGTGCACATTCCATCCCCCGTTTCGGTTTGGCCCCCTGAATCTAGCCCCATTCCAACTACTGCTCCCATTCCCCCAATTTCCATTCCATCTATCATGACACCACCCATCATTTCTCCTCCCCTGCATTTCCCCTCATATACCACTAATTTGTTATACTCCTTTCCCGTCTCCACACAGCCAACCTCCCTCTATACTTCTTTCACAAGTTCCTCCACACAGCCAACCTCCTTCTATACTTCTTTCACAAGTTCCTCCACACAGCTAGCCTCCTTCTATACTTCTTTTCCGTTTGTGAGACCCATGCAAGAATTTTGCTCACAAGTTCCTTTTCTATGGCCACCAATCACCCCTCCTCACTCACCTCTCACCACCCAATTGCACCCACCACCACGCACCATAGCACCAACATCACTCTTTCATGTGGGAATCACTGAAAGTTCCACTAGTGACATGGCATCTCACCCACCGCTTCACCAGATGCACAATTACATGCATCCACCACACCATGTACCACATCTTACACGTCACCTATTTGCATGTCACTTCCGTCACTTGCCACTGCATCCACTATCCCAATCACCACTCCCACTCCCATTGCATTACAAATTACCCCGCATGTCGCCTTCCCCACCCTTGCATCTTCTTCGTCATCCACCGTTGATGCGGCTCTCCAGCAAATGATATGGTGTATGCAACAAATTAATGTAGAATATTCATCGCTTGGACAATTGCAGTCTGCCCTACAACAAACTACACAAGATCTATAGGTACGCTTAGATACCCTCACACTACAGAATGAGAAGCTTAACATAAAGTATCAAAACTTGGAGGCCAAACATCAGAGGCAGCAACAAACTTTGGAAGCCGAGATAGAGGAACGGGTCAAAGAAGTTCAATCACAATTAGATGTTCACTTGATGCGAAATGCCCAACTATCACACAATATGGTGCTTCTTCACCGACACCTCAACGTTGCAAAGGAGGAAAATCAATGTCTACAACAACAAAATTGAGAGAATTGTGAAGCTACATTGGACAACCCAGATACGCCTCTTAGTTCGTCTCGCTTTCATGCCATTCTCCCCGAATCGATGCAGATCCTATTGGAAGACCATGCATGTGTGCTTGAGGACTATGAACGTTTACAGGATGAATGTCGAACCCTCAAGGAAACCAATAAAACTTTGTTGCTTCAAGATTCTTTGGGACCCACTATCGTACAGAAAGTGGCAGAATTGACAGCACTATGTATGAAAGTATTCAGAACATTATATGTGCCCACCTCTAGATGAACCCCAGCCCATTGATTGGGAGAAACTTGAACATGATCTTATCTGGGGACTTCGCATCACCGAACACACCTTGGCAATAGACCTTCTCACAAACTACATTACTCACGCTAAATCACGTTTTGTCATGCACGACAGAAACAAGGAGGAGGGGAGTGTTCAAGGCAAAGGTTCGAGTACTAGTTCTTGTCATAGAAGAAGAGGAAGAACTTAAAGTTACTCAGAAGATTTCATCATGACAACAGTGATTTTTATCACTAAACCAATGTATTATATGTATATATAGATCCAATCATCGTGAATGCGACTCCATTTTGTTCAAGCCAAGAAGTCCTTGAGCTTGAGGAGTCTAAGTAGAAAGCTCACACCAATTTTTGTAATTTTTGGAAGCCATTAGATAGTTCAAATTAGAGGTAGAACCTATTTTTAAACTATGTTGGTCACTAGATGTGAAACTGGTCAAAACTAGGCAAAAACTATAATTAGAGCTACAGAGCTCATTTTGAGGTTGTTGTTAGTTTATGATTGAACCTATGAGCTAGAGCTAGAAGAGCTATTATACCTACCCCTACCAAGTAACTAGATCATTCATCCATCTTCATTGTAATTATTCATCAAAAAAATGGTACAAGAATGACAAACCAAGGAAGATAACTAAATAAGCTTCAAAGCACTATAGAGCTTCAAAATATGGTTTCGACAAACCAAAAATAGCCATTCAAATGGATAAGAGAGATCCCACCACATGGATAACATATGACAACAAAGAACAAACAAAGAAGGTAGTAGTAAAAATAGAAAGAGTTGAAAGAAGTACAATACAATATATGTTGATATATTTAGGTAGTGATGTGTATGAACACACTAGGGCCATCGAGGCAATTTTTTCGCTCTTTAGGAGGTTTTGTCCCCCAGCTTTTATATACACCTATAGCCCTAACGTGTTACTTATTTTTGTACATTCTAGTGGTAGTACATTTAGTATTGTGTGTTGTGCTCCAAGATTCTTCTTCTTCCTTGTGCTATTTGCGTGCTTCTGTAGATGTCTAACTCCAACAATTGGTATCAGAGCAGGTCCCCGCTCCATCTAGGGCATCGTTGACACCCCTCTCGTCACAATCTCAGAATTGCATGAAATTTGGTGAGCATACTCAAGGTGATTAGGAGATCAAAATGGCTTTGGTTTGTGGTGCTAAAATCAATATCTAAGCTCGTTTTGGCCTTCGAATGCACTATTTTAGCGCTTGTGTAGGCTATTTTGTCTTTTTGTGCCAAAGATATATACAAGTTTTGGTTTGCCAATATAAGCATCTCAATGTCTACTACAGGTCTAGCAAAACTTGTAAGGGTAGTTCTGTTCACCCTTTTCAGATATAGTCATTTTTCTACATTAAGGTATTTTAGTCAGTGGCCATGGCTGAAAGCAGTGATGTTTTCCGTATGTTGGCTATTGAGGATAAGTTGGACAGTGCCAATTATCCATTGTGGGCTTATATGATATGACATGTATTGGTTGCAAAAGGACTGTGGAACATTGTGCAGGGTGTTGAAAAACGTCCTATTACACCTACAAATACAAGTATTGAAGCTCATGCAAATGGCACTCAAGATGTTGATATACTTCAGATTCCTATTCATGCTATGATTTTCGCTGCTGCTACTATAGAGAAAATTTGTTGGGATGGTAGAGATGCTCAGGCACATGCATTTATAGCCTTGTCTATCAAACATGCCATTATTCCTCACATTCGCTCTTGCAGAACAGCTAAGGATGCCTGAGATACACTTATCACATTGTACCAGGCTAGGAATGAGGCTCGTGTTGCTTACCTTCGAAAAAAATTGGAGAGTGAGCATATGAATGAAGGTGATTCTATGGAGAATTTTCTAACAAAGATCAAAGACTTGAAGGAACAATTGATTTCAACTGATGAAGTTATATGAGATAACTCACTTGTGCAGACCGTTTTGAATGGCCTACCTGATTCATATCAGAGTTTTGCTCCTATGCTTCATTTAATGATGAAAGGCAATCCAAATGCCTTGTCATTTGAAGATTTCGTCTCTGTCTTGTTGTAGGAAGATCAGTCTAGGCAAAACAGGTCCATTATACATGTTGCAAATCAAGCTTTCCTGGCTAGTAAGAAGGGAAAAGGTAAATGGAGCTCATCTACTAGTAAGAAAAAATCTGCAAATGTTGCACATTCAAAGGAAGACAAAGATGAGAAGAAATCAAAAAAGTAGAAATTTTTTTGTAAGTACTTTAAAGGAAACCATCATGTCATAAAGAACTGTCCAAAACTAGTTGCAAAAGAGACGAAGAAAAAAGAGGCAAGAATGGTTGTTGTAGAGGCCTCTACACCAAAAACAGAGTCCGCTAATCTTATGCAGAATGAAGAATGGGAGTTTACTACTGTTTGCAGTTTTGACCCATCTTCTCCTGAATAGTGTATGTCTGAAGTAGACTCAGATGTTTGGTACTTTGATAGTGGGGAAACCAAACATATTACCTTGTAGCACAGTTTCTTCACTTCTCTTGAGCCTGCCCCTACAGGGAATATTGTCACATGCGCCAATAACTCCTCTTATCCTGTCATGGGAGTTGGTAAGATCATTCTGACTACTACTGATGGTAGTTCTTTCACTTTTTTGGATGCTTTATTTGTGCCAGGGATCAAGAAAAATCTGTTATTATTTTTTGCATTATCCAAGATTGGCTTGGTTATGGAATTTGTTGATGATAGATGTACATTTCATGATCTGTCAAATGGCGACATGATTATTGCTTCTAGCATTTTATGTCATGGGCTATATAAGCTCATACACTATGAAAGATATGTGAATGATTCGGCATGTGCAGTACATGATTCTCAGGCTATGTCAGATGCAAAGCTTTGGCATGCACACTTTGGTCATTTGAATTTTGCTAGTTTGCTATGCCTGCAAAAATCTAAAATGGTGTCCTCTTTGCCCAAACTTGAGGCACTCGGAAAGCATGTCTCTGAAGGCTGCATTTTGGGCAAAATGCAGCATTCCTCCTTTCCAAAAGATGTTTCAGTTTGAGCTACTCAAAAATTGCAACTTGTTCACAGTGATGTCTGTGGTCCTATGCAGGCACCCTCTTTTGGAAACTATCTTTACTTCATGACTTTCATTGATGATTTTTGAGGCATGCATGGGTATATCCATTGAAAGCAAAGTCTAAAGTGTTCATGTGCTTCAAACATTTTTTGGTTTTGGCTGAAAATCCATCAGCATGTAAAATGGGCACCCTGCATTCTGATCGAGAGGGGGAATATATGTCTTCTAACTTTAATGCATTTCTCGTTGAACGTGGGATAAAACATCACTGTACAATGTTGTATACACCTCAACAGAATGGAATTGTTGAACGGAAGAACAGGCCACTCATGGAGATGGCGAGGTGTATGGTCAAGAGTCAGGCTTTACCACAGTTTGTGGCTTGAGCCTATCATGTGTGCATCATATGTGCTCAACATGTGTCTCACCAAAGCACTGCAGTCTATCACTTCATATGAGGCTTGGCATGGTTGCAAGCCATTTGATGCTCATCTGCATGTTTTTGGTTGTCTGGCATATGCATTAGTGCTTGAACAACATCATAGGAAATTGGATGATAAAGCACGAAAATGTATTTTTGTTGGGTATAGTTCTAAAAGCAAAGGTTATTATCTATATCATCCACAGACTAAGCGCATTTTGGTTAGTCGTGATGTTGTTTTTGTGGAAGATGCTATTCAACCTTTACTTTCATGTATGAAGGAGACATCTGTTAGCTCCAAAGACATGTATGATACTTCTGCTACCTCTTTTTACAGGTGGACAATCTAGTGTTGGTCCTAATGAGGCAACTTCTCAGCCTTCACAAGTTTCATGTGATGATGTAGATCATTCTATTTCTGATGCAGATTTGCATGATGCACTTGCTGATGAGAGAGCTGATATTGAAGAGGCAAAAACTATGCCAAAATGGCTAGTGCAGATTTTGTGTGATAGCAAATTAGATGCACCTCTCTCATATTGGACTCGTTCAAGATCACATAGTGCTTTTTGCATCAGGTTGCTATGCTATGATTGCATCCAATCTCTGTGATGAGATTGAGCCTGTTTTGCTTCATGAAGCACAAAATTCTAAACATTGGATGGTTGTAATGCAATCTGAATATGATGCTATCATGAAAAATGATACCTGGTTCTTTATGTGACTTGCCTCATGGCAAGAAGGCCATTGGCACTAAGTGGGTATACAAGCTAAAGTGTAAACCTGATGGAACAATTAACAGGTATAAGGCTAGCCTTGTTCTAAAGGGTTATGTGCAGGAAAGAGGCATTGATTTTGATGAAACCTTTGCTCCTACTTGCGGAATGACTACTATTCCTAGCATCTGTGCACTTGCAGCACATCATAGTTGGAATGTACATCAGTTGGAGATTAAAACTCTTGGAGAATCCACTCTAGCATAATCACCCTCATCAAGATAGACTTGCCTTGAGGAGTCTTGGGTTCTCATCCTAGGTTTCCTTGCTCTATGTCTCCTATCTCAGTCTTGAGAATGACATTTCCAAACTCATCTATCCTATCTAGTAAGATGGTGACCACATACATGGTTCCATGCTTATCAATATATGAACCCTCTTCGAATTCAACCACTGGGTGTTCAAGTCTGAAGGGTTGATCGGGATTTAGGAGTTGAACAATCGATCGCCACATACCATCCTCATAGATGTGTGCACCTAATCGGTTGCTCCTAATATACTCTAACTATGTCTTATAGGGACCTTTTGGTGTTTTTAAATAGGTTGTGCTTGCATTATCTTCCGGTCGCTCCATGTTAAAGGACATCTCTGAATCACTCGTTTTTGAACTCAGTATGTAGGGATAATCACTAAGTTGTTGGGCCCATGACCTAGTTGTATGGTTGACACTAGCCTCAGATGATCTAATACTTCATCGATTTATATTATTCACTTGTTCTTTTTACTTCCCTCTGTTGGAGATCTTGTCCAATAGAGCATCGTTAGGATTACTTGAGTTTTATTGCACTTGAAGTTTGATCATTTGATTTATGTCCTTTTACTTTAGAGTTTATTGCCAAACTATACTATTTATGCGTGCATTTTAGTAATTAGGGTTCTTATACTTGTATCATGCCTAATGTAGCCCTAATTTATCAATACCACTAACCGTACTTAGCCTAATCTAGGAATTGACTGAGGGGTTGAGAATGCTCCAACCTCAAGTGGCTTATCCCTTTGATCACACTTGAGTGCTCATGACACACGTTTCCAAGCTTGCCGCCCACTCTTGGTCTGCATGCCCATCAATGATCTCAATGGACCTCTGAAATTTCCATAGCTAGACCACACTTTAACTTTAATTGGCAGACAATTTTGACTTAGGCAGTTTCTAAAGACCCTTTTTCCCCCTTTGTATTGCATAAAGATTCTCTAGAGCTTCCTTGGTTTCCTAATCCCACTTGAGGATCAACTTCAAATTACTCTAGAGCTCAAAAGACGGATTTCGTATGAAAAAGGTATGTGAGTTCAGGGCTCTATGGTTGAAACAAGCAATCAAACAAACAAGACTTCTCGAACTATTTTCTTAGGGGCCTAACAATGCTTCAATCACTTGAAATTCTTTACCAAAATTAGCTAAAAAATTTTATAAAAATTAAAACCCTACAATTTGGCTGAATTTATATGTCAATCATGATGGATAGGTCTGTCAATGATAGAGTGAGTTGTCCATCATGGTTTGTTTGTCATGATGGACGTGTCTGCCACGATGGACACCTATCTATTGTGATGGCCATGTCTGTTGCAATGGACATTCGTCTATCACGATGGAACATGTCTGTTCTGACGGATATTTCTGTTGCAGTGGACACCTCTCTATAGCGATGGATGTGTCTGTCATGATGGACACTCATATGTCACGATGGAAATTTTTTTTTTTCACATTGCTTTGTGTCAATCGTGGCCCTATGCATTGTGATGGATAGGATTTTTGTCGAGTCTATGTGTCAATCATGATATGCGAAGGGGTTTTATAGTTTTTTGAATGAATTTGGGCCCTTGGATCTAGAGAAATCAACTCTCAACCCTAGGATCAATTGATTTCAATTACAACCATTGGTTTCATCAAATGGATGGCTAAGATTGGTTCTTTATATGATATATAGGGAAAAAGGGAGAAAAATAGGTGTCTTCATTCTCCACCATTGGATCTAGACCAATTTGGATAAGATTAGTTGCTATTTTTGGAAGAACTTTTCATTATTCATCTTTTGTAATCAAAATAAGCTTATCCGATGAAAAGACTCGTGGATCGTCCTTGCTTTAAGCTTTAGTGCATCTCCTTCCTTGAATGTGAGCTCATCTTGATCGTACAACATGGTTCAATCATTGTTTGCCATGTGGCAACCCTTGACCTTGAAAACTGGATTTTGTGCTCTTTGACCCTCCAAATATCTTTTGATGAAGATGAAAATTTGTGGGGGTATGTTTTGAAAGGTCTCCCTTAGGAACATGTAGAAAAGCTCCCATCTAAATCTCCCTTATACAAGTTTGACTACATTTGGAAGTTCTATTGGAGGAGATGGTGGATAGTAAAAAGAGATGAAGTGGTGTTGCTGGATCTTGCTTCACACATGATAAGAATGATGGTTGGAGAGTGTAGTGGGCCTCTTTAGATTGATAATGAACATAAATATTCATATATGTTGCTTGGAAGATGATCCACTAATTAATGGATCAAAACAGATATGTTGGAGTTGGTCCAAGAACAAAAAGCTTACTATTTTTGTTCTTACACATGTTTAGTGTTTTGAACAATTCTCTAAGCACAATAGCAATTGAATGAATTCATTTTGGGGAACTCTAACTAACTTAGTGAGATATCAATCATGAGTGATCTTATCAAAAGTGATGCACTACATGCAGAGGAAGATGTTTACCAAATCATAGCTCCATCCCAACATTCAGGGGTTGCAATAGTTATGAGACCAGTGAGCAAAGATACATTAATATCTCATGATCACAAGATGCAATGCTAATGAAACTTTGTAGGAGTATAATAGACAGTATGACAAATCTAACATGCTTTAAATCATAGAAAATGGTCAACTACACACTGAGAAGAAGCTCTAAGAATATCACTATTTAGATAGAGTTATAACAGAGAAGTGAAATGAGAATGTAATGATCATATATGTATTAAAACATGTACAAATACAATGTCATTGGCAATCATAGATTACTCAATGTCTGATAGGTGAATGAGCTATGAGGTGAGCTCTCACTTCACAATGAATGTCCTTCAAAATGATCTCCTGTTTGAGATACACACGGGTATTTTTTATCCTCTTTTTATAGTCATACTTGGAGCCAAAGTTTGAATTCAAATTCAATCTTCTACCTAAAAAGTGGATCCTAAAGTGTATGATAGATTCCCTCATCATTCAACAACCAAATGATTTGTGATTTTAGAGCTCCCTAACTCCACATGGATGTGGATCACTTTTACAAAGAAAAATGTGAAGGATTTTTACAAAAGGTTGATCATATGAAGCCTTTCATAAGTTATACCACTAAATCAAGCATAAGATAATTAACCAAGTATGTGGGCTTGGGTTTAATTGCACCAACAGGTCCCTCTCTAGCATAACATGCTTGGTCTTCATTTCTCCTTGATTTCCTACAAACCAATCATCAATTTGAACATGTTCATCTTTGTCCCATCCAATGACTTGGTGAGTATATTTGCACATTGTAAATGAGTTGATACATAAGATAGTTGAATATCCTTGCTAAGAAATTTCTCCCTTACATAATGATAGTGCACTTCAATGTGCTTATTCCTTGCATGATATACATGATTAGTAGCTAAATGAAGTGAACTAGTGTTGTCTCCAAAGATTATTGGAGTGTAGGAATGTATCTCCAAATCTGCATATAGTTGCTTAAGCCACATAGCTTCTTGAGTTGCATTTGCCAAAGCTCTATATTCTGCTTCTGTGGAAGATAAGGCCACAATTGTTTTCTCTTAGATGACTAGGATATAAGCTTTGAACCTACAAAGGATAGGTACCTTGAAGTGCTCCTGCTATCATCCTTGGAGCCAACCCAATCTGCATCAAAATACATCTTTATATATATGTCAGAGGTGAAGTGTGTCACTCTAGCACAAAGGAAAGCACCAACGTGAGGAGCTTCACCTTGTAATTATCAATCCGTGAAGAGGTTAGGCCAATATGAAGATCAAGAGCGAATGATGTGTATGAAGAAGATGGTAAGAAATGCAAGAGCATACACACACATGCATACACACACACACACACACACTTATCTCTTTTAAGCAACTTCCCTCATGGTCCAATTCAAGTTCCATCCTAATTGATTCGACCTCTGATTTGGCCCTTCATTCCTCTGTTTGCTCATCCTCAAGAAATTATTCTAAAATGGCTACCATAAAAAGAATTGTATCATACCTAACTTCATCAATACACTCATTCATTGTTAAAACTTTCTTATTGACACAAATTTCCATTGTGGCTAGGATCTTTCCATCCATATATTTCAAACTCTTCATCATTGCTGATTTGGACTATCTAAGCAAGGACTTCTGTAGGTCTAGTCGAATTGGGAGTATTAGCTTTTGCTAATAATCTTTTCTCCTTTCTTTCAAATGCTTTAAAAATCCATGGTTAAGTATCCTCAGCATCCACAAAAGATCACTTGTGTAGATCTATACTATGTATTGATCCACGTCCTTGTGGCTAGGATTCCATGCAATGGGGGAGCATCTCTATATGAGAAATCACAAGTAGGTGTTGCAAGTACAAAGAATCTCTACCCCATTTTTGGACAATTTTCAATTATCTCATGAATGATCTACCAAAAATCTTCTCATAGCTACCTAGTTTTCCAAATTGGCACATAGCTAGGGTATTCTCAAAATCCACACCACAAGTGGTTATCGTTATGCTCTCTAACACTCCTATAGATCTTTCTACATGTTCATATGTGAGTTGTAGCTTCATTCTTATTGGGCACAAGGTAGGTCGACCCTATTTTTCCCATAATTCTTTAGTGGTTATACGAAAACCTATTTCCATGTCCTTTATAGCTTTGGTACATGATGGTTGTATCTGACCCTAGTTGCAAGAAAGGGAAATGGTTTTTTTCTAGCAAGGTATGCATAGTCTCTATCATTTTCTTGCACATGTCTAAACTTTCTTTCTCTAGTTCTCCTCTTGGAAAATGCTTTTCATGTTGCTCTAGACCAGTTATTTTTACTATTCTTCACTAGCATATATCACTTCATGCAAAAGATTATTTTCATCTTTGAAAGATAGTCCCAAGGGAGGCCATGTTGTATGTGCAAAAAATGATTCTTAGCCTATCATTGGAGTTGGAAAAATTCAGCTTATGATTATAAATGGAGGTATTGTTACTCTCAAGAATGCATTATATGTAACTTGTATCGAGAAACACTTGATTTGGCTCCTAGTAATGCTAGTGTTAGAATTCATGTACACGTTTTTTATAAAAAATGTATGGTTTATGGGATCTTTGCTATATGCATGAAACACAAGGCCGGGCATATAGTATGCAGTTTCTTAGTTGACTCGATGCCTATTGATGGATATATGCATGGAGATTGATGCACATATGTATATTCTCAATAATAGTCAAAGTGAATGGGTGGTTGCAAGAAGGTTCATTATCATTATGTTTGAGAGCTCCTTCCTGCCGGAGATATTGACTTGGTATATTTGCCTACACAAGATAATGTGGTAAACATACTCACCAAAGCTCCTCCAAAAGTTTAAAGATTTTCACAAAGATTTAGTCTTATTACCTTGTCGTGGTTGATATGTCACTCCCTGTATGTGTTTAGATCATTTGCTCCATGGGGGTTTGTTACACTTATTTGTCCCTCATGTAACTTTGATATCAACTGTTTTATATAGGCATTGTTTACTCTAGAACTAGCTAGAGGGTTTTTTCCCATGTAACCATCTATACATTATATACTCATACGTGGTGGTACATTGTACTTATGTATTCACTTATATCTCTCACTTTATTAATTCTCATACTATTGATCATCTATTATTAGAGAACTCTTCTAGGCATCGTGTGTCTCTATATTTTGATCTCCCTCTTCACTCTTTTGTGTACTTCTATTCATGCTTCCTTGCTCACTCACACACCCAACAATATTGTAAGGAAATGTGATACTCCTTCAATAGTGGACATCATTTCTACTCAAGTTTGGTCTTTGCATATCCTTTGATTATAAAATTCCCTCTAATCCTAGATTTAATTCACTTGAAATATCTAGATACGAAGCTTTTACACTTCTCATAGTTATGCTCTCTTTAGAAGATATCCTATTTCTATGAAAATTACTCTTAATCTCATAGGATTTGAAATAAGCTATTCTTTGATCCCTAGAACTAAAAAACGGGCATACAGGTTGAAAATTAAGTCAAATTAGGGTTCCTATGGTCTAAATTGTTGTAGTTCAAGGTTTGTAGAAGCACATAAATAGCACAAGGAAGAAGAAGAAGAATCTCGGAGCACAACACAACACAAAATTTATTACCAAGTGAATATACAAAGATAAGTGAACCATTATGGCTATAGGTATATAAACGAGTCCAGGGAAAAAACCTCCTAAAGAGGGAGAAAGTACCCAGATGATCCTAAGTATCTTCACACAAGGTTCCTCACAACTACTAATGTGCTCTGATTGTTAATGAAGATGGTGGTGGCAGAAGACTGATGAACACAAAATCAGTCAAAAGGCATTTGAACCACACACATTCAACAATAGCTATGAAAAATACCCTATACTAAGCCTCACAACTAGAAGTGACCACATTAGGTTTCTTCTTTGTTAGCCAAGATGTGCATGAGCTAGCAAGCATGAAACAAAGACCGCTAGTGTCACACTAGTGTCACATGAGTGTCATAGCAACTAGCCCAGTCTGAGTCATAAAAATCATGTAAATCTAGAGGTAATGATCCCCCCTTGGGATAGAACAATTCAAGTATTCATGTAGCATTGAAGTAGCAAAACATTCACTTAATTGTCTTCTAATGCTTGACACCTAGGCAATGCATAAATTTGCTCAAGAGATAGCAAATTGAATATCATGATAAATTATGCATAAGTAAATCATGCATCCAAGAACCTGCTGATAGAGAATAAGATCAAATGCATCTCCAACATCATGAAGACTCAACCATAAACTCGTTTACATAGGAGTGACAATAGGTTTACAGTCTTCAAGATCAAAATGCTGCAATAATATGTCAATATACTTTGTTTGACATAAAGCTATTCCCCCATCAACTTGCATAAATTGAATGCCGAAATATGCCACAAATCTCATATCTCAAAAAATTCATGCAAATCAACCTTAAATACAACAATGTGCCTCTCATAAGGAACAGTGAGAAGCCTGTCATCAACCTAAATGTGGGAGCAAAGGTCTGATCAAAATCAATGCCTCTCTCTTGATCATAGCATTTAGACATAAACCTTGCCCTATACATGTCGATTGTTCCATGAGGCTCATATTTGATCTTGCATACCCATTTAGTTCCAATGTCCTTTTTGACTTGAGGAAAATCACATAAACAACTAGTACCATTCTTTATAATAGCATCATATTCTAATTGCATAGCAGCCATCCAATGTTTTGAATCTTGTGTTTCATCAAAATAAACGAGATTTTTCTCATCACAAAGACTAGAGACAGCCATTGCATAGCAATCTGATTCAAAGGAAACACTACAAGAGCTAAAAAAATACGATATGACAAAGGTGCATCTAATTTTCTATCTCTCAAAGTCTTCATAGAGCATTTAGCCATAGTTTTAGCCCCTTCTATGTAAGCTCTCTCATCAACAAGTGCATCTTGTAAATTTGCATAAAAAATGGAATGATCTTCGTCATCATATGGAACCTATAAAGGCTAAGAAATCACCTCATTTGGACTACCACTTGATTCAACACCTCTAAAAGGAGGCAACAAATTGTCATACACATCTTTAGAGCTAATTTATGTCTCTTTGGTACATGAAAGTGATGGCTCAATTGAATCTTCCACAAGACCAATATCACGACTACCCAAAATGTGTTTAATTTATGGATGATACAGAAAATAGCCTTTGATTTCCAAATTGTACCCAAGAAAATACATTTTGCTACTTTATCATCCAGCTTTCTACATTGTTTTTTGGACACTAATGCATGTTCTAGACAACCAAAGACACATAGATGAGCAACACATGCCTTGCAACCATGTCAAGCCTCATATGGAGTGATCAATTGCAATGCTTTTATGGGACATCTATTAAGTAAATATGTTGCACACATAACATCCTCAAGACAAACATTATGTGGTAAAGCATGAATTTTGACCATACACCTCGCCATCTCCATGAGGCACTTCTTCTTTCTTTTAGAAAAGCCATTTTGTTAAGGTGTATATGGCACTATACATTGATGTCTTATCCCACATTGAGCTAGGAATGCATTAAAATGAGAAGACATGTATCCCCCCAAATCAAAATATAGGGTGCCCAATTTACATGCTAACATATTTTCATCCATAACCAAAAAAATTTTGAAGCACATAAACACTTCAGACTTTTCTTTCAATGGATACACCCATGCATGCTTGGAGAATTCATCAATAAAGGTCACTAAGTAAAGGTAGTTCCCAAAAGAAGGTGTCGATATAGGACTAGAGACATCACTATGAACAAGCTGCAATTTATGAGCAACTTGAACTAAACCATCTTTTGAGAAGCAAGAACATTGCATTTTTTCCAAAATAGAGCCTTCATAGACACGTTTACAAGGTGCCTCAAGTTTTTGCAGAGAGGACACCATTTCAAATTTTTGCATGTGAAACAAACTAGCAAAAATAAGATGACCAAATTATGCATGCCAAAGCTTTGTGTTTGAGATAGCCTGAGAATCTTGAATTGCACATGCTAAACCATTCATAGATTTTGCATAATTTATGAGTTGATACAGCCCATTACTGGAGCTTGAGGTCTTTGGAAGCACACAATCAGCACAAGGTAGATGAAGAAGTTTGGAGCACAACACACAATTCTTTAATGTATTACCTAGTGAATGTACAAATAGATATGACCCATTGGGGTTATAAGCATATATACAAGCCCAAGAAAAAAACTCCTAAAAAGGGAAAAAGGTGTCTCAGTGGTCTTAGTGTGTTCACACACATCACTACCAGAATATATCAAGAAATCCCCCCTGGGAGTGATGTGTTGAACAAGGAGTTGGCACTAATGTATAAGGAAGTGCCAAGTTATGTGGAAAGAGATCAATCCACAAAATTAAGTAAGCCCAAAGCTTTGCAGAAAGCTTCAAACGTCTCCCCAGGCAGAGCCTTTATGAAAAGGTCTGCAACATTCCCCTGTGTGGGCACATATGCCAAACTGATCTCTCCGACAGAGAACCTCTCCTTGACATAATGATAGTGCATCTCAGTGTGCTTTGTGTGAGCATGGAACATAGGGTTCTTCGCAACTGCCAATGTGCTCTGACTATTAATGAAGATGGTGGTGGCAGAAGATTGACCAACACCCAAATCCACAAAAAGGCATTTGAGTCACACACTTAATAGTCACTATGAAATGTGTCCTATACTTTGCCTCACAACTAGAAGTGGCCATAATAGGCTACTTCTTGCTCAACTAAGATATGTGTGAGCTACCAATCATGAAGAAAAAACCACTAGTGGACCCACAAGTGTCATAACAATGAGACTAGTCAGAGTCAAAAAAAGCATGTAAATCTGGCAGTAGTGATCCCCCCTTGGGATAAAACAGTCCAAGTAGTTGGCTACCACTCAAGTAACAAAAGATGCGCTTAACTGCCTACCAATTCTTGACACATGGGAAATGCATAAACTTGGTCATCTGAGAGACAGCAAACTAAATATCATGTTGAGATATGCATAAGTAAATCAAGCATCCAATAGCTTATTGATAGAGAACAACATCAAATGCATCTCCAGCATCATCAATACTCAATTGTAAACTTGTTTCCATATAAGTGGCAATAAGTTTTTAGTCTTGAAGGCCAAAATGCTACAATAATGTGTCAATATATTTTGTTTGACACAAAGCTATTCTACCATCAACTTGCATAAACTAGATGCCCAAATAATGGTGCAAATGCCCCAAATCTGACATCTCAAAAGAGGCATGTGAATCATCCTTAAAATTAGCAATATGCTTCTCATTAAGAACAGTGAGCAGCATGTGATCAAAGAAAGCACATCATTTGCATGCTTAACATATAAGGTGCTTGTAGCTCAAGCGTAAGCACCACCTCCTTTACTTGTCAATCCGCGGAGACATGAGGACCGGTATGAAGACCACGAGCAAGTGAAGGCACAAGTGCATGAGTGAAAGCACACAAACATGCACACACATACACACACGCACACAAGGTAAGATCAAAGAGAGGAACAATGGAAAGCTTTGATTGCAAATGAGTTGTCTTACAAAAGCTCTATTCTCTAACAAGCTAACCTCAAAAATGAGCTCTCTAGCTCTTTTTATAGTTTTTTGACTAGTTTTGGCCCTATCCAGACCTAGTGTCCGGCCTAGTTAAAAATTAGGTTCCAGGGCTTATTTGAGGGCTCAAACGGAGTCTAAAATTTACAAAAATTGGTAGGATGATAGTTCTAATACTCCTCAAGCTCAAGGACTCCTCGGCTTGAACAAAATGGAGTTATAAAAATAGACAATGGTATTTACAATGGTTTTTAGTGATGAAAATCACTATTTTTGTAGGGGATTCTTCTGAAAATTTGACATACACTTCTTGGAGCTCCCTACTTGCTCCCTTTTCTTGTGTGTCCACCTTTTGATGTGTTTCCATGCTTTGTCCTTGACTTTGAGCTTCAACACTCCCCCCCCTCTCGAGTCTATCGTCCCTGACAGACCTTTGTTGTAGTGGTTGTTCCAAGTAGTGCCTTGAGAGGGAGTGTCCCTTCTGTATGAACAAAAGTCGTCTGACTTCCAGATGTGTCTAGTTCTTCATCTATCACTGCGAGTCTTTGCAAGTTGTAGTCTCTTGGTATGTGCTTCTTCCTTGGATTCCAGCATGACTGTGTCGTTGTGGGTCTCTGTTGATGTTTTCTAGATCTTCCACAGTTGATGTTCATAGTAGTCATGTCAAGTACTCATAACCCATATTGAGTGATGGGTAAGTGTGTTCGTGCATGGGTTGAGGAAAATATGTGCCTTGTGCACGGCCTTGTAATGTAGCCCTATGAATGCTTACTTGGGAAATGCATTGGAAGAAGTATGGTGCAAAAATTGGGGGTCTTGAGCTAAGTGCTCAAGGGTATGCCAACGAAGAGGTTTCCTAAGCTATCATGGTTATGATGTTTCCAAGGTAAAGATACTTACCATGGAGAAGGTTGATGGATGTTCATCTCTTCATGTTGTACACTCGGCCTTTGGGATGGAACATTGTTGATGAATGTCCGTCTTGATGGTCCACTGATGAGATCTTTTTGAATGACTGATCATGTCTCCTCTTTTCAAAGCATCATTTGCCAAATACAGAGAATTGAATTTCTTTATATTCCTTGACCAACAACATTTGATAACTACACCAAGCTTAGTTTCACATATTCTCTCTAGCTCACCATAAGCAGGAGTCTTCTCATCCAGTATACATACAAAGATTTGCAGGGTACCAAAGCTACCCCGTGCAGATATCTCCCTGGATGCTCTCGTATATGCAATAGTTATGCATCACTCAAGTTGCAGACCTTCAAGCTCTTCACTCCTACCATAGTAAGAGGAAACCATAGTTGTGGATGCCATGCTCATGCCAAGTTCTTGACATCTATGAGATAAGGCAGCAATTATATCATCTGCTAGCCAAGACACACTTCTATCCAAACTGATAAATGCCCAGTAATCAACAGCTCCATCTTTAACCAAGCATGACTCATTCATGTTTCATGAGCCAAACCTAGGAACAAGTGCTTCCTCTTCTTTTTCTTTTTTTTTTTTTTTGAGGAACAATGTCACCAAACAAGAAGATAGATGTTAGTATCAAAAAAAATAGTTGACATATGTCAATGTGCTCTTGTGCATGGGACTCTCCAATGTGTCTATGCACGGCCCTGTAATGTGGCCCTATATTAATGCATACTTTGGAAATGCATAACCTGAATGTTGCAAAAGATAGGGTTGTGCAAGAAGCAAATGGTTGTCGCTCGTCGAGGCTTTTGATGTTACTTGTAGTTGTTGATGCCGGCTTTGGTGGAGGTATCCATTGGATCTCGAAATGATGTAATCTTCCTTATTGGGGTCCATTTTAGAACAACATTTGGCACTACAGAGATCACTTCAGGCGTCTTCATCTTTGGATAGTTCCTGAACTGTGGTATCCAGTGTGGTTCGCGCTTTGATTTGGTGGAGGCTACTTGTACTTTTGGCTTCCAAACCCATACGCTTTTTGCACATCTTCCTACTACTGTTGAAGAGGTGATTTGATCTTCTTTCGGTCTCTGTATGCGGTTCTTACCCTTTTCTCTTATTGGCTTCTTTGTTGAGACCTTTCGCATGTGGGAGAACATAGGTTGTTGTGGATGCAAGAGCTTCTTAGGTACCCACATCTGTAATTGCCCTTGTTGAGCTGCAGCTAACTTCTTAGGCACCCAAACTTGTTGGATACCTTGTGATTGAGCTTGTCCGAGCTGCTTCCTTCTTCTTCTGGCCTGGTTGGCTTGCCTGGATGGGATTTGTGGGGGCAAGGCTGGTGGTTGCTCTCCTTTGCGTACCCAGATCTGCTTCATGTTCGGAACTGCTTTCTTATCGAATGGTGTCTTTCTATTTGATGTAGCAATTGTTGTGAACGATTGTGTTTGCTTGTGTGGTGGACTCACTACTGTGGCTACTTGATTCTTTGGAGAAGAAGAAAGATCCACCCTCCTTCGAACCTGGTCTTCCATGATTGACTCCTTCTGCATCATAGAGCTTTTGACACATACAACATCTTCTTTCATATGATTAGTCTTGGAAGAACTAAGAGAGTGTGTGGTGCCATGATCTAGGAGCATGCAGTTCTCTAATTCTAATGTAATGCATTGTTCATGTACCCAAACTTGAAGAATTTGACTTCTTAGGTTTAAGTTAACTGCATGGTCATAGATCCAATCTTGACCCAAGACAAGTGGTTCTGTAAGGTTCTCATCTTGACATACTAGCGCTTTGACTTTCATTGGAACATCTTGAAGGTAGATGGGAAGTTCCACCTCGCCCAAACAAGGGGTTTCCACACCTCCCAATCCTATGAGATAAACTTCTATGGGATTGATGTTCAACTGCAAGTCTTGGCAGTAGGAAAGTCTAACTGCACTACTTGCTACACCTGAGTCAATCAATGCTTTCACCGTCCTTGCACCCTTCCCTTGTCCTATCTCTATGGTCACAAAGGGTCTTCGGTCAATGACTTGAGAAGTCTCTATGCCTGACTTTTGACACATATCCATGTGATATTTTGGGGCTTTTGAGTTGACATCTAGGCCTAATCGCCTTAACTTATTTCGCCTAATACGCTCTTTGGCCTCTGCCTGTGCTTCTTCTCTCACTCTTAAATCTTCTTCTTTTCGCTTCTTAGCAGTGTTGAGTCTCATTAGCATATCCTCAGTAAGAGGTTCTTGATATAGCTTGACTCTACAGCCACTAATATAGTTTGGCAAGATATCTCCTTCTAGAGTGGCCAACTGAACTGCACCACTAGTGGAAATTCTATTAATGATCATGGGTCCGTATCCTCTTTTTTCCAACTTACGAGCATGTTGTTTTAGTGTGTAAACCAACACTAGATCTCCCTCTTTCAATCCCTTATCCTTGATGTGTGCATCAAAGTATGCCTTTTGCCTCTTCTTTGCAGCGTAGATGCCTGTTGCCGCCCGTAGCCTCGTCTCACCTAAGCGTTCGAGATCAAAGATCCTAGAGGACAATTCATGCCCATTCCACTCATACTCTTGTGCTACTTTTAAGGCAGGGATTAAGAAATCTAATGGTAGCACAGCATTCTGTCCGAAGACCATATGAAATGGGGTGGCGTTGAGTACCATTTTGTAGGCAACTCGATAAGCCCAAACAGCATGATGAAGTTGTTTGTCCCAATCAGAGCGTTTATTATTTACCAATTTTGTCAATACGTTACAGAGGATCTTATTGGTGCTCTCGGCTTGTCCATTAGCTTGTGGGTGATAGGGGGCAAACTTCTTATGTATCACCAAGAATTCTTGGAGAAGATTTTCAATGACTTCATTCAAGAAGTGTGTGCCTCTATCGCTCACCAACTCTATTGGTAGTCCATATCTCGTGAACACATTCTCGAATAAGAACTTAGCCGTCGTCTGAGCATCATTCTTTGTGGTGGCTTTGACTTCTACCCACTTTGTAAGGTAATCTGTGGCTACAATAATATACTCTGCATGGGAGTTTCTAGCTGGGGGGTTAATAGGACCTATGAAGTCTATGCCCCACTTCAAGAATGCACGCCCTCCCATCATTGGCCTCAAAGGCATCTCATCTTTTCTAACTGGATATTGTGCACGTTGGCATGTGTCACATTTCTTCACATAGGTATCCATATGAAGAGTGGGCCACCAAAGTCCTGAGAATAGAATGGTCTTGATTACTCGATCAGGACCGAAGTGTCCACCTGCAACACCACTGTGTGCAGTCTCTAAGACCTTTAAATAGTCTGATTCATGCACACACAGTCTTAAGTAACCATCTTTGCCTCTTCGGTATAGGTTTTCTCCTACTAAGGCATAGCCTTGAGCCTCTTGCTCCATGCTTCGTCTTCTTGCTAGACTGGCCTCCTTGGGTAATCTTCCCGACCTCATAAACTCTACCAATGGAGCACTCCAATCTGGAATTAATGACACTTGATAAAGGGTCGCATGCTCCACTGGTGGTCTCTCTCTGCACATTGGAAAATTCTTAATCCACTCATGTATTTCTTTGTCCATGCTAGGCCAATACACTCCTAAACGTTTCAGATTTTGTAATGTGCGATGTTTAGCAATCCTTCATGAGCTTGTTGCAACCAACTACTATGCTCATCGTCCTCAACACAACAAGCTAATACACCCTCAGTGTCTTGTTTGTACATGCTTCCTGCCAATATGTGATATTTTTGTGATTTTACAATTTCTTCTTGCGATGTTTTCACATTCTTATTTGCAAGGCCGAAGGTTAGGACTGGTACCAACTTATTTGCCCATTTAGGAACAACTTCTAAATTGAACAGATAAGCATCGGGTAATTCATCAAACACTCCTTGTGGTGACTCTCCTGAAGTGATGCGAGAAAGATGGTCTGCCCGAAGGTGGGT
Source organism: Ceratopteris richardii (assembly GCA_020310875.1). NCBI lineage: Eukaryota > Viridiplantae > Streptophyta > Polypodiopsida > Polypodiales > Pteridaceae > Ceratopteris > Ceratopteris richardii. The sequence goes on from CM035409.1 coordinate 161,198,073, forward strand.
TTTACCTTTCTTGACAACAACTTCAAAGTCATACTCCATTAGTAAGAGGAACCATCTTACTAAGCGTCCAGTATTGCAAGGTTTATTGACCAAGTATAACAAAGCTTGATGATCAGTGAAAAACTTGAACTTGTTGGCCAATAAATAGTGTCTAAACTTCTTCACAGCATATACCATGCCTAACCCTTCTCGCTCGGTTGTGGTATAATTTCTTTCGGCTGGGTTTAGTTGTCTACTAGCATATGCTATGGGCAAATCTAAATTCCCTTCACCTGTGGGTTGTGCTAGCACACATCCTATGGCATGATTGGATGCATCCACATGGACATGGAATGGCTTATTCCAATCAGGAGTGGTCAATATTGGTGCTGTGCACAAACGTTTCTTCAGTTCATTGAAAGAATTCTCGCATTCGTCGTTCCACTCAAAATTAGACAACAAGGCATAAAGGGGTCTAGCTATGATCGCGTACATGTGGATAAACCTACGGTAATATCCACAATGGCCCATAAAGGCTTGTACCTCCTTAACATTCCTTGGCCTTGGCAGCTCTGCTATGGCTCGTACCTTATCTTCATCTGTTGAGATTACATTCTTAGAAACAATATGACCTAAGATTTTACCTTGACGCACCATGAACACACACTTTTCTGGGTTCAGACACACTCGATATTCTCTACACTTGTTGAAGATTTGTCTGAGCTCAGGGATGTGAAATCTTCTTTCTTGGGAATGAGCACATAAATCATCCACATACACTTCTAAGCTCTTCCGCAAGAACTCTTTGAAGACATGACACATGAGCCTTTGGAATGTTGCAGGTGCATTGGTGAGCCCAAATGGCATCACACAAAATGCAAATATTCCCCACTCTGTGGCAAAAGCTGTTTTGTGTTGATCTTCAGGGGCAATGGCTACTTGATTGTAACCGGAAAATCCATCAAGGAAGCTATAAACTTCCTTGCGTGCAACACGCTCCAATAGGTGTTCCGTGATTGGAAGTGGATAACTATCTTTGATCGTAGCAGCATTAACTTTTTTAAGGTTAATACACACTCGCAACTTTTCGTTCTTCTTGGGCACCACTACAATGGGAGACACCCATTCAGTATGCTCAATCTCATAGATGAATCCAGCTTCAATCAGCCTATCAATTTCTTCTTTTATTTTGGCTGCATATGTATCATTATATGTGTAGGGCTTCTGTTTGGTGGGCTTGGCATCAGTTGTCATGGGGATAGTATGAGAGCAAATTCTTGGATCTACCCCTTTCAAGTCTCTATAGTGCCACGCAAACACATCCCTATATTCCCTTAATAGAGCTACGAGCTCCATTTCTTCTCTTGCACTTAGGTCATCTCCTATATATGTACATCTCTCTTCGTTCTCTTCGATGGTCACTACAATCTTCTTGGTCTTTTCTTTATTATCATATGATTCTCCTATGATGGCCTCTCTCTTAGGCATTCGTACCAAAATTTTGCGGTCGTCAACTTCATATTTCTTGAAGTTTTCTGGTACTTCAAACAATGATTCCTCCTCTTCTTGTTTCACTGCTTTTCTTTTCTTTTTCTTTTGACTGCTCTCACTTCCATCCTTTGAATTTACCATTTTAATACTTGTGAGAGGTTCTTCTTCTTTCTGGGTGAACACTCCTATATCTTCTAGATAGTGCTGCTCTGAGTTAAAGCAACTATCCATCACAATAGACTCTAGATCATCGTCATTCTCTTCTTCTTCTATGACATCACTAGGGTCACATTCTTCTAGCAAGGGCTGACACATGAACACTGAAATATCATAACCCTCCTCATCACAATGAGGTGTCCATTGTTCTTCATTGACAGCAATATCCATGGTGGCTAAGATTTCTGGCCAGCCATGAGGCTCAAATTCCTCATCTGGAAAGATCATCAGTGTGTAGGTTGGGTTTCTAACTGGTCTATCTCTTAGCGAAGTTCCTTCTTCTCTTGCCTTTAAACGTTTTTCCTCTTCCTCTGCGACCTTGCACATCCACAAATGAGTATCTTCATGCAGCCATGATGGATCAGGTGAACTTTTAGAATGCACAGAGATGGAATCTTCTTTTGCTTTGTGGATAGAATTCCACTGTAGGGGTGGTACATCTCTAAAGGTGTAATCCTTCAAATTGACCTTGGTGGTGACCCCTAAGTGCTGTAAGTACAAGGAGTTAGTTCCCCAATCCTGTACTATTTGCAATTGTCGTAGGAAGGGTCTTCCTAGGATCATCTCATAGACATTATTTTTCTTAAAGTCACATATAGCAAATGTATGTTCAAACTCTACACCACAAGTGGTTAGAGTTATCCCTTCGAGCAATCCTAGGGGTCTTTCAAAATGGCCGTCAGCCATTTGAAGCTTCATTCCAGTTGGTCTTAATGTGGGTTTGCCCCATTGCTTCCACAAAGAGGTGGTCGCAATGGCAACACCAGCACCTGAATCTATGATTGCTTTGGTTGTGTAACCTTGGTAAGTGATTGGAAGATAAGTATTACCTTCCTCACCCTCACACATGTCCCCTATTTTGTCTAGAGGTATCTCTTGAACTTTTTGCTTAGAGCCTGTTTTTGGCATATTGGAATTAAGTTCGGGGACCTGATCCTTCACATGATTCCATAACTCAGGTTTTGCTTTGAGCAGCTCTTCTACAGTGAGATGACATTGAACCTTAGTGTTCTTCACGACATCAGTGTTTCTTGGGACCACTGAGTCTTCATGTCTGACCAGTATTGTGGGAGCTCTGATCTGAAGAGATTCAGATTCCCATGGGCCTAGAAATTGAGGCAGTTCTTCTAAGGTATTAGATTCAAAATCTAATCTTTCGTCTTCTTGTTGTTCTGCTTCATCTCCGTAAATAGATGGAATGTCTTGGGGAAATTGATCATGAAGGTCATCAATCTCATGAATAGGAGGGAAATTACTGTTCTCCTTGGCCCATTTCTCCTCTTGTATTTCCCGCAAGAACTCTTGAGAGTGCTCCTGAATTGAAGGAGGTATTCCAGCATCCGTGGAATTAGGAACATAAGCTCCCATTGGTGGTGAGCTTCTTCTCTCGATAACTGGTTGAGCCTGTGGAGGTAAAGAAACTTGTGGTTTGTTTACCGATTGCTCTAATCTTTCTAGTAAGCCCTGGAAATGCAAATCCGATTTGACAGAGTTTGTCTGATTGAACTTTTGACTAGTCTCAAGTATGGCTTGAGCTTGTTCTACCATTTTCATGCACATTTTCATCCGCTCAATCTCTAAATCTGCTCTAGGGTAACTCTTGTCTAGGTTTGCAGCTGTAGGCCCTTCTTGAAGTCGAGCCTGGTAGGCCTTGAAAATCATGTCCAAGCCTTCTGGGGTTGGATCTGCAAGAACAGACCCTGGTTGCGGTCTATTTACAATGGGTGGTGGGGTGGGATGAGGTGGAGTGGATGGAGTTTCGGCATGCGAGGGGCTTTGAGATGCAATGTCTTCTATTTTTGTTTTCGCTTCTTTTAAGCTTTCTTCTAGTTCCGAAAAACTTTTTATTCCACTTGCGATTGGCCTTCTCTCTAGTATCCTTCCATGTTCTTGTTTTCCTCTTACTAGGCTCTCCTGATTCACTCGACTCTGATTGTTCTGCTGGTCTATCCTGTTTTAAGGCTTGTGCTCTAGTGACAGCTTGTATAGGAGCCACATTGCTACTACTTGAACTTGAATCTACCACTAAGCCTACCACATTAATGGGTGTAATCTTGGGTGCACTGGAGGGGTTTCTTGGACAATCTCTGGGGAGATGGTCTTTGCCACAATCAAGACAAAAAGCCTGTATTGTGATAGCCTGTCCTTGACTCGGAGATGGTGGGTGGGGACAGTCATGAATGAAATGGTCACCTTGACATCTGAAACAAGATCCTCTAGGGGCTTGTGGTCTCATTTGTCTCAATTGGGGCCTAGGGTTAGGATTTGTGTACATGACATTGGAGTATTCTGGCTCCCATTTTTGTTCCATAGGTGGTGCCTCATATTGATACGAGTAAATCTCACTATGTTCAGGTGACTCTGTATAATAAGCATGTGGACTACCTTCATGGGAGTAGTCTAAACTATGAGCATGAGAGTCATTATCTGGTATCAATGGGGTTAGTGGCACCAATGCTCTATTTGGATTTTCCTCTCCCACAGCATATTTGACTGGAATCACGTTGGCAGGAGCTGGTGGTTGGTTTCCCAAGACTGGTTGTGGCCTATATTGTGCCTGATATTGCTGTTGTGGTCTATAATATGACTGTTGGTATTGGTTTTGATACCTACCTGGTTGGTAAGGTTGTTGATAATTCTGTCTAACAGCCTGCCTATTATAGGGACAATCTTGAGCCGTGTGGTTCGTATATTTTCTCTCAATAGTGCAATATGGAGCATTCCTTTCTCTCATGTTCTGGTTGTGCAATGGGCATACATTAGCCATGTGGTCGCCTCCGCAAGTATAACACCGATTCAATGGAGTGACTCTCTGTGTTTGTTTATTTTGGACTCCCAGCTTCTTGACAACTTGCTCAGCTATCTCCTCTATTTTCGTGGAGATTTTTGAAGTATGGCTAGTAGAACTATCTGAATCCTTATAGAGTTTGGATAATCCTAACTCCTCACCCAAGTTATCTTCTATGTCAATGCATGTCCGCGCGCACTTTTCTATGGATCTAGGCACTTTCAAGTATACATATGATCTTAACTTTGTGCTCAGTAAGCCATCTAAGAACAAAGCCACTTGTTTGGCTGGTGTGGGTAGCTCTGGAGCAGGGCATCTTTCTAGGTACTGTCTAAACCTTCTACCTGCTAGTCTCACTGTTTCTTGGGGTGTCTGCTTGAAGCTGTGGATCAAAGATGAAGTGTTATGCCTGATACCACTCTTGGAAAATTCTACAATGAATTCGTCTAGCAGTTGACCTATATCACGATAGTTGCGACTACTCAGTGGTTGAAACCAAGCTAAGACAGTGCCCTTAAGAGTCAGACCAAATGCCTCGTACTGGGTGAACAAATCCTCAACCTGTTCAGCTCTTAACACCTGTTTGAACTCGGCCACATGATCATAAGGATCTCCTGACCCGTCAAAATAATTCTTCATTGCCTTGATCACTTGAGTGGGTCTAAGGGTTCTTGGGTGCTCTCGGGGTCTAGGCAATGGAAAATCATGTTCATCTCTTTGTTGCCTATGTGCTTGATGTCTTTCTCTTTCAGGTCTTTCATTTTCAAATCCTGACCTATTCCTGCCCACGGTGTGTGCAAAACTTACCTCAGGTCTCTCTCTAGTTCTTTCTCTCTGGGCTTCATGAGAGTGGGATGATCCTACTCCTTGGAGGCCATGGGAAACATTGGATCTTGGTGGAGGGAAAATCAATTCACTCTTCCAAGTATATGCATGTCTATCATGTTCTGTTACCAAGAATATCTTCTCTAATGTGTTATCCAGGTAGACAACTTTGCCTGGTATCTCAGGATCTTTGAATTCATAGATGATGACTATGCCCAATTGGCTAGGTTGATCTGGCTTGAATCTCCAAAAGGCTTCCTCTGTTTCTCTATTCAAGAAGAGTTCTATGCTTTTGTTGTCTTGAGGGATCCAATCTGGTGTGATCACTCTGGTCAAAACTGACTTACCTCTAGGAGTCTGGGGTCCTTGTCCTACATTTCCTTGTTCTAGGTCTCCTATCTCATTCTCATAAATGACATTTCCAAACTCATCGGTCCTATCTGGTAGGTTGGTGACCACATACATGGTTCCTTCCTTATCAATGTATGAACCCTCTTCGAACTTGACCACCGGGTGTTCAAGTCCAAAGGAGTGATCTGGATTTTTGAGTTGGACCACTGATCGCCTCAGGCCATCCTCATAGATGCGAGCACCTAATCGGTTGGTCCGAATATATTCCAACTGTGTCTTATAGGGACCTTCTGGTGTTTGTAGATGGGCAGTCCCTGAGCCACCTGCAGGTTTCCCCATGCTAAAAGACATTTCTGAGTCACTTGTGTCTGAACTTAGTCCGTAAGGATGACCACTTAGTTGTTGTGCCCAAGACCTAGCTATATGGTTGACACTGGACTGAGAAGATCTAATGCTTTGTCTATCCTTTCCTAGGTGTCTACCAGATCTCAGGTTCATAAGCTTTGGCTAAGAGTCCAAAATTTCCCCTTGGTATGGTTCATAAATCCTTTGGAGTCCCCTTGGGTTCTTGGTCCCACCTAAGGGTCAACTTCAAAATATCCTATCTGAAATTCGAAACGAGCTTTCCAACGAGCTATAGAGCTCAAAAAATGGAGTTTGGATGAAAAAGTTATGTCAAATCACGCTCCTGGGGGTCAAAATAGGCAAACAGGACCTTTTGGAAAAAATCGCGATTTTGTGAACTTAGAGAATCGCGATTTTGTGAACTTCAAGAGAATCGCGATTTTGTGAACTTCAAGAGAATCGCGATTGTTTGAAATCGGAGAATCGCGATTTTGTACCTTGAGAATCGTGTTTTCACAAAATCGTGTTTTGAAAATTGCGATTTTGAGCAAAGAATCGTGTTTTTTTGAAAATCGTGATTTTGAGCAAAAAATCATGTTTTCACAGAATCGCCTTTTTCACAAAATCGTGTTTTTACTGAAAATCGTGATTGGTGAGAATCGCGATTTTGAGCAGAGAATCCTGTTTTCACAAAATCGTGGTTCACAAAATCGTGTTTTCAGACAATCGTGTTCTTGCTAAAAATCATGATTTGTGAGAATCACGATTTTGAGCAGAGAATCGTGTTTTTTGAAAATCGCGATTTTGAGCAAAAAATCATGTTTTCACACAATCGCCTTTTTCACAAAATCGTGTTTTTACTGAAAATCGTGATTGGTGAGAATCGCGATTCTGAACAGAAAATCGTGTTTTTTGAAAATCGCGATTTTGAGCACAGAATCGTGTTTTTGAAAATCGCGATTTTGAGCCTTGAGAATCGTGTTTTCACAAAATCGTGTTTTTGGCTGAAAATCGTGATTTATGAAAATCGCGATTTTGAGCAGAGAATCGTGTTTTTTGAAAATCGTGATTTTGAGCACAGAATCGTGTTTCAGAGAATCGTGGTTCACAAAATCATGTTTTAGAGAATCGTGTTTTCACAGAATCGCCTTTTCACAAAATCGTGTTTTTGGCTAAAAATCGTGATTTGTGAGAACCGCGATTTTGAGCACAACCACAAAATCGCGATTCTGAGAATGACCACAAAATCGTGATTCTTTCATCAAGCTTTTAGGCAGGAAACAGAAAATCGTGATTTTCAAAAAAATTTGAATTTTCACAGAATCGCGATTTTCATCACAGAATCGCGTTTTTTGGCGGGAACTTTGAATTTTTGAGCGCCGAGCAATGGCGACCTCCGTATGTGCAGAAAATCATGAAAAAACACAGTGCTTGCTCTCCCTTGCACCTCCTAACTCCTTCTCACACAATAATGCATGAAAAATGGTATGGAAATGGTGAAAATGCACTAAAAAACAAGAAATTTCTATGAAGAAGAAGATGGAAGAAGGTGGAGATGATGATGATGAAGAAGATGAAGAAGAAAAATCAGAAAATAACAGAAATGAGAGTTTTTTTACCTTCCAACGTCGCAATTCTACGATCTTACCATCACAATGCTCGTCCTCGAAGCTCTCTCCCCGGCAACGGCGCCAAAATTTGGTGTAGCTCAAGCGTAAGCACCACCTCCTTTACTTGTCAATCCGCGGAGACGTGAGGACCGGTATGAAGACCACAAGCAAGTGAAGGCACAAGTGCGTGAGTGAAAGCACACAAACATGCACACACATACACACACGCGCACAAGGTAAGATCAAAGAGAGGAACAATGGAAAGCTTCGATTGCAAATGAGTTCTCTTACAAAAGCTCTATTCTCTAACAAGCTAACCTCAAAAATGAGCTCTCTAGCTCTTTTTATAGTTTTTTGACTAGTTTTGGCCCTGTCCAGACCTAGTGTCCGGCCTAGTTAAAAATTAGGTTCCAGGGCTTATTTGAGGGCTCAAACGGAGTCTAAAAATTATGAAAATTGGTAGGAGGATAGTTCTAATACTCCTCAAGCTCAAGGACTCCTCAGCTTGAACAAAATGGAGCTATAAAAATAGATAATGGTATTTACAATGGTTTTTAGTGATGAAAATCACTATTTTTGTAGGGGATTCTTCTGAAAATTTGACATACACTTCTTGGAGCTCCCTACTTGCTCCCTTTCCTTGTGTGTCCACCTTTTGATGTGCTTCTATGCTTTGTCCTTGACTTTGAGCTTCAACATTGCTTTTAGTTGGATTGTTCTCAAAACCATGTGCAATCAAGTAGGCATGTATCTCTTCATACCAAGCACGTTGTGCTTGCTTCAAACTATATAATGCATTTTTCAACCTACACATTGTTTGCATGCCATTTTTGCACAAAACCATGGGGTTGAAATACATACACTTCTTCATGTAATTCCTCATTCAGAAAACCAGTTTTAATCTCCAACTGATGTACATCCCAACCATGATGATCTACAAGTGCACAAATGCTATGAACGGTGGTCATTGGGCATGTGGGAGCTAAGGTCTCATCAAAATCAATGCCTCTCTTTACCAATTTTTTGTAGATGTGATTGAAGTGTTCAAATGCATCTCACTTATCACTAAACGAGCTTTTTTTAATAATTTACATGAACTCCTTTGATTATGCTTCTCTTATGACATATCATAGTTGATAAAAAGAGTTGAAAATCCAAGGTCTATATGATCCAATCCAATACCAAATGTACAACATCAAATTTCCATTCTTTTGATATAAAATTACCACATGACATATCACATCGTATGGAAGAAAAGAAACTTGATCACCGTTCCATCTTTCTCATATTTATTGCCAATATAGCTAGACACATTGGGTAGCCATAATGGTGGGTGGTTCTTACCCTAGACTAGATGTCGTTTTATGATAAGAATGGGGATATGCACAAAGGGTGGAATGTCTTCACAGTATAAAGAGACCTAAGAAAATTCAAAGATTTGAGGATCAGCAAACATACTCTATTATGTTATTCCAATGGGACTAGAAGTTCCAATGATTTGAGAAGAGGTTGCAAAGACGTTGGTCTACTCACATAGTCTAGTACATACCCCAAATACCTTATGGAAAATCCTTTATACAAATTAACACCTACAATGTAGTACAGAGAGAGATAAAAATTCCTAAATGCTCCCTAGAACATCAAAAGCAAATAAAGATGAATCAACTCAATCACCACTGGTACAACCTCTAAGAAAAGGCACTAGCATGTACAAGGTAGGTGGGGGCGTACTTCCTCTTAGGATATCCCATAATCCCTCATAGGCAAGTTCTTGCCACTTGAAAATCAATCTCCGGCTTCACACCAAGCTTGCTGATCATATCCCTAAATTATGTAGAGTCAAACCACCTCAAGAATGATTTATGATGAATATGAGCCTCTCAACTTCTCTTGAGTGATTATAGAATTATCCCAAAAATAGCCCTAAGGGATGCTTATGTAGACTTTTGAGAAGGTACGTATCTCCTTGATTTGGACCATAAAAAATCTACTCTTGTGGTTTTGTACATGGAAGAGCAAGTTATGGTTTGAGATGATAAAGAGAGTAGTGGGATGAAGAAGTGGTTTGCAAGGTGGGTTTGAGCAACCAAAATTCCACTCAAACAATGGTAGGTGTGGTCCACTTTCTATTCCAGAAGCATGTGCATGGTTTGTACCATAGGTGGTGGTCACTCACAATTTCATACTTGTACTAGTCATCAATTGCTCAAATGAGGCTAGTCACTAGATTTTCCTGCTCAAATGTGGGAAAATGCTTGATGTTCCATGATCTGATTTTGTATGAGGATGTTCACTTGCCAAAGGATGCTTACTTTCCAAGGGATGCTCGAAGCAAACCACCTAAAGGGTGCCCAAGAGATGCTCAGTTGTCATCCAATGGTAATCACCTCAACAGCGTGTCCAAGGGTGACCACCCTAAGATGGTCCCCTATGTCGACCACCCTAAGGGGGTCATCAATGGCAAGCACCCCAAGGTAGTCCTAAAGGGTGACCACATCAAGGGGGTCACTAGGGCCACCATCTAAAGGGCTTCACCAAGGTCTACTACCCCAAATGGATTGCCAAGGGCAATCACTCCAAGGGTCTCACCTATGGTGACCACTACAAGGGGGTCCCCAAGCATGCCCACTCTAAGGGGATCTAGGTCCCCTAGGTCCAACCCAAGGTTATCCCCAAGGAAAACCACCCAAAGGTTATGCCCAAGGGAGACGACTTTGAGGGTTTCACCTAGGGTGACCACCCTAAGAGGGTCACATAAGGTCAACTACCAACGGGGATCACCTAGGGTGTGTTGGGGATGTAAGGGTCATGTGACCTTACCCCCATATTCATGTATATATATATCATTTATAGATCATTGCCTCGTAAAGATCATTATGTGGGTTTTGAGGCTCCCATGAATATGTGTGTGTATCTCCTCTCCTCTCTCTCCCTCCATCTCCTCCTTGGTTCTCTTGTTAAGCACACGAAAGCCCTTCATTGGTATCAGAGCTTGCTAAAGGCTGGTGTGCAAGGAGCTTTAATGAAAGTTTAGGGTTCAAGAGATGAATGTGCAGGTTGTATCCTCTTGATAACTGCTCGGTATTTTGGCCATAGCTCGAGCTAGGAAGCTTGGATTCATGCGATTCAAAGTTATGAGTGTGTCTAACACAGAAAGCTACAACTTCATAGAAGGATGCAAAAATTTGGTTCGGAGTTTTAGTTTTCCAAAAATTCAAAAAACTCAAATTTATGTAGAAGACGAATCTACGATCACTTGGACAACAGGTCAGTTTGTTGGCAATAACTTGATTTTTAAAGGCCGGACTGAAGCGATTTGACTTGTTGTGAATAGCTTGAGAAAGCCTTTACAATTTTTTAGGGAAGGATAGCTTCAGGTTCTGAGTGCTAGATCTCTAAAAATTTAGAATACAGAGCAAAAGTGTCGTAGGTGAAGGTGAAATTGACAATAGATGCTTGTTTTGTGTATATCTTGAGCTACACACCTCCGATTGAGGTGTTATAAATATCTTTAAGTAGTCAAGAAAGACTTCTTAAAGTTTATCGAAGAGGAAAAGTCCAAATTGAGAGGTTATCATCCCTGAAATAGCAAAACACAAAGCAGCATATTTTCATCACAAGAACCAAATTGCTTTTAGAGGTTCATTTTGCTTTGGAACTTTTTCTAGAGAGATTTTTTTGTATGCGAGCTCTTATTTTTAGTGCTTGTATGATGACTATGGTAGCTCCTTCATATGAGGGTAGAGCATGATCTTGTTAAGTATTTAGCATGTGTGATGGCATTGTGATTTATCTTTCAAGTTTATGCCATCACAAGTTCGATCATAGTATTGTCAATGGATGTATAGCGGCATTGTGGTCTAGAGCATGATCTTGTTAAGTATTTAGCATGTGTGATGGCATTGTGATTTATCTTTCAAGTTTATGCCATCACAAGTTCGATCATAGTATTGTCAATGGATGTATAGCGGCATTGTGGTCTATATCTTTCTTATGCCACATGGATATGGCTTGGATTACCAATTGCACACAATTTATGAGAGTTGATTTTTAATCTTGGTTAGTATTTGTATTCTCGTTTTTTTGCAGGTACATGATCCAGTTGGAGCCTCACTTATATATCATTTTGCCACCTATGTTGGCTTTGCATTGAGCCATATTATCATTGATCATTATGTATGATTGCCACTACGGTTTGGCACTAGTGGATGGTATATTCCCACATGGTTATTTTGGTTCACAGTCCATTTTACAAAGGAGATGTTGTCAAAATTTTGTTGGCTTTTATGCTAGAAGAGTACTCTAGTAGATCATATATGCTTGCGTGATAGCTTGGATCATTGCTTGGACTTGGTCACAGCTTATTCATGATAGGTTGCAATATCTTGCAAGATTCGAGTGGGAGGTGTATCAATATTGTATTGGTATATATTACCATCAGTTTTTGGCTTGTGTATTTCCGTCATCTTTGATAGAATCACTGATCAATGTTAACAAGTTACTCATTGTTCTTTTGCAACTTGTCATCTTGTTTTGATTGCTCAGTTTATAAGGGATACTCGATCGAACTTTTTCCATAATTCTTTCACATATATTTGGTTAGTTTGGAGACTTTGTGAGCATACTTATGCTCATAGTTTTATGTGCATGCTAGATGCATGGTTATGTGACAGATGGTTCACATGGTTTCTTCTCTAGCAAGACATTTGTGATATGCATTATGGATATGGATATGCAGGTGTGATATTGCTAGTCTCTTGAATCGCTAGCATGGTGTCTTCTCGATTTGATGGCATTTACTTTCTAAGATGGAAAGCTCAAATGTGGCATACATTGGTTCATGGAGGGTTACACATGTATGTGCATAGATATGCACAGAGGCCTCGTGACATGCTCGATCACATATGGATGGATATGGATGCATTGGCCAGCTCCATTATTTGATTACAACTTATGGATTCTATATATGAGTCTATGATGTATAAGCAGACGAGTTGTGCATTATGGCAGAGAATACATGATATGTATGTGAGTCCATTGACTCATGTGAGATGTAGATCACATCAACGACTTTGATGTTGGCATTGTGGTCATGAGGGCCATACTCGACGATGTTGTTTTAGGTAGATGCGATGACAATGTCAGAGATATGCACATGATGCAGGTCAAGTAGTGGTTTCAAGAGAGCCTATGCTAGTTGATTATGCTAGTGATGGTGATACACACAATATTGAATGTATTTCCAAGAGAATATACAAAGATAAGTGACCCATTAGGGTTATAGGAGTATATACAAGTTGGGCAAAAAACACATCATAGAGAGGGAAAAAAGTGCCCTGATGGTCCTAGTGTGTTCACACATATCATTACCTAAATATATCAATAGGTTCTTGCCATAAGATTAGGTTTCATTTTGTGGTAGGAGTGGGGCTATGCAGATTGTGCAGGATTCCTCCATAGTACAAAGATAACTAAGAAAATTCAAACATTTGAGGATCTACAAACATACTCAATTATGTTATCCCAATGGCTCTACAAAATACAACTATCAAAGAGCCTTGCAATGAGAGAGAGAGAGAGTTCACTTCATAAACTAACAAACACAAGACAATTACAAGGCCAACAATTACTAACATTATTTAATAGTACAAGGGAAATGATCAAGTGATATGAAATACATAGAAGATTAATCTACAAGGAGCATCATATCTCGTCGCTAGAACACTTGAGAAGAGGTTGCACGTACATCAACCTAGCCATGCCACTTATTCTAGCACTTATCCCAACCACCTTGTCAAAGAGCCTTCATACAAGTAGATTCCTACACATGGAGATTTAGAAAGCCTCAATTCCTCCCCAGAAAATTCAAAGAAAATAACGAATAATCAAATCAATCGCTACTAGTACAAAGCTCTAAGAGGACACTATCCTATACAAGGTAGATAGGGGCCTAATTCAACGTGGGGTATCTTGGAAGCCCTCATTTTTAGGTTCATACCCTTTCAAAAAAAGCCTCATTTAATCTCTAGATTCAAGCCAAGTCTTATGGTCATAATCTAAAGCATATAGAGTCTTCCCGCCTCAATAATGAGTAGACAATGAAGAGAAGTATCCATAATTTTTGCTAAATGATGATAAAATTTTCTTAATATTTGTCCAAAGGGATGCTTATATGGAATCTTAGGAACATACATATCACCTTGACTTGACCCTTAAAGAATATCTACACGTGGTCTTGCTCATGGAAGAGCAAAGTATGGTTTTGCAGGTGACAAAGAAAGAGTGGTGTGATGGAGAATTGGACAAGCTATGGTGGAGGAGCTAACCTTCCACTCAAAAACTAGTATTTGTGGCCACTTCGTGGTCTTAAGTTTTGTGCATGGTTTGTAGTAAAGGTGTTGGTCAACAATAATTGGATAGTTTACAATTCATCAATTGGTCACATGAGGTTGATGACTCAATTTGCTTGCTCAAGTATACATCAAAATGTATGATATTGCATGCTCAAATTTTGTACTAGTATAAATTAATGCAAAATTATGAGATATGCCTACCCACCAAGGGTTGGCTAAGGCAATCCACCTTGGGGGTGTCCAAAGGCAACCAACCCAAGGGTGTGCCCAAGGACAACCACCCCAAGGGTCTTACCAAGGGCGCACCCATAGGGGACCACCCCAAGGATGTGCCCAAGGGCCACCACCCCAAAGAGGTCACCTACTTCCATCACCTTAAGGGGATCACCATGAGAAACCACCCTAGGGGAGTGCCCAATGGCGAGCATGCCATGAGGGTAGCCTAAGTTGACCACCCCAAGGGGTTTTCCAAGGGTGACCATCCTAAGGGTGTGCCCAAGGGCAACCATCGCAAGAGGGCTACTTGGGGTAACCACCCCAAGGGTGTGTGTGAGGGCATCCATCCAAAGGGTGCCCAAAGGAGGTGCCCTAGAACATTAAGGAGAAGTCACTAGAGAATTTAAAGACATTATCCTAAGGAGAAAAGGGCAAGGAAAGGTCGATGTTAGGGAAAGTAAAGTATAGAGAATGTGAGGTGGTTTGAATTCAAGGAAGGAGAAGTGTATATTTGTGAGTGAGATAGAGATTGAGAATATCATTCCACTTAGAATTTGAATGAGTGGATATGCAATTCATTTATTTTCCTTTTATTTTGAGAAAAAGGGAGCTATAGAGAAGACTCATCTGTTGGGTGTGTGTAGAAGTGCGAGAGACCCACAAGATGCACACAAGGAGCACAAATGCAGCAAGACACATGGAGAAGATGAATGGCTAGAATAGCTCTCTCTACTGACAATGTTCAGAACCGAAGTAAGAGTTGAATAATATCCCTAAGTACAAAGTACCACCACATATGAGTGAATCATGTATGTGGTAACATGGGAAAAAATCGCTAGCCAGCACTAGAGTAAAAAGTGCCATGTATAGGAAAAAGGTTCACATCAAAGCTACTAAAGGAACACCTAAGTGTAACAAACCCCACCTAGAGAAAATCATGTGAACACATACAGGGAGTGATAGATCATCCCCACTATGCAATAAGCCTAAAGCTTTGCGAAAAGCTTCAAAATTTTCTCGTGGAAGAGCTTTGGTGAATATTCATGCCACATTATCTTGTGTAGGCACATATACCAAATTAATATCTCGTATATGAAGGCACTCTCTCACATAGTGATAATGCACCTCAATTTGTTTGTTCCATGCATGAAACACTACGTTTCATGCAACAAACAACACACTCTGACTATCAGTGAGAATATGTGTAAGAGCATTAATCTCCATGCAAAGATCCATCAATAGGCATCTCCGCCATATACACTCCATTGTAGCTATTAAAAATGCCCTATGCTCAGCTTCACAACTCGATGTGACCATTGTAGGTTGCTTCTTACTCAACCAAGATATGCATGAGTCTCCAAGGAAAGATCAATTACCACTAGTGGACACACATGTATCATAACAACCAGCCCAATCACTATCTATAAAAGCATGCAAGCATGGTTGAATATCTATGCCATGAAAGAGACATAAACTTAAAGTGCCTTTGAGATATCTAAACACATGTTTCACTGCTTGTGAATGCTTAGTGTCAAGGCTATGCATGAATCGACTCTATTGGGAAACTGCATATTGTATATCCGACCTTGTGTTGCATGCATATATAAGCCATCCCACAGCTTGCTCATAAAGAGAAGTGTCAAATGCATCATTGGAATCCTCAACTAAGAACCTAAATCTTGTCTCAACTGGTGTTAAAATTGGTTTGCAATCCTCAAAGTCAAAATGTTGAAGTAGTTTTTCAACATATTTTGTTTGATGCATAACAATTCACCCCTTAACGGATACAAATTGGATATCAAGATAGTATCTCAAAAGACCAAGATAAATGACATCAAAGTATGCTGCAAATCAGCCATAATAATGTGAAGTTTTGCATCACATGATCCAATCAAGAGTATGTCATCGACATAAAGAGCAAGCACTGTAAGATCAGCCCCAACTTTGCATACATAGATTGTGCTTTTGGACTACATGTGAAGCCAAGAGCAATCAAGTGCTTACGGATTTCTTCATATCATGCAAGAGGAACTTGAGATCACATAAGGCTTTATGCAAGTGAAAAACCATACGCTCGTGCCCTTTCATGGCAAACCCAGGAGGTTGCTTCACATAAACCTCTTCTTGCATATCACCATTCAAGAAAGTTGTTTTTATGTCCAACTCATGTACTTTCCAACCTGGATGGGCAGCCAATGCAACCACGGTATGAATGGTAGTCATGCATGAAGTAGGTAGAAAAGTTTCCTTATAGTAAATGCCATATTGTTGTGCATATCCTTTGGCAACCAATCTAATTTTGTAGTGATCAATGCTACCATCTGACTTTCTTTCAATATTGTAAACCCACTTTGTACCAATGGCATTTTTTCCTTTTGGCAATTCATATAACTCCTATAACACCCAAGTACCATTCCTATGTATGGAATCCATTTCTGATTGCATAGCACTCATCCAACATGGATCATCATATGCATCTTTGAAAGTAACTGGCTCTTCATTACATGTTGTTGCAATAAGAGAATAATCCACAAAATTACTTGATGCATGGCGAGAGCTTGATCTTGTTCTACCAAGTAAAGGTACACTCAACGTGATGTCCTACAAAGTTTGTTTCGGCCACTTTGGCATACTTTGTGCACTCTTGATAGACATGTGTTCATTATGTAATACATCGTCAACATGTATATCATGTGTGATATGAATTTCATGCTCATTTTCAACCATATTTTGATGCAAATGTTCAGTCATACGTGGCTGGGAATTTCTAGTTGTTCTAATAATTCTTTGCTGAAAAGTTTTAGCGATGTTTGTCTGAAAATTCTCGGCATTTTTGGCTCTATTTTTTTGGAATTTTTCAGCCCTTTGAGCCTTTTGTTGCTAGTCTATATGGCCATAGTCAAGTGCATGAGTTTGGAACAAAGGCATGATTGTATCGAACATATCTTCTGAGCTAATTGTTGGTTGTTTTTTGCATTCAAGTAGAGGGAAAACTAAATTTTCAGCAAATACCATATCTCAACTCACAATAATTGTGTGCCTCAATGGATGGTACGAATGATATTCCTTAATTTTTGCATTATAACCAACAAGTGTACATTTCTTTGCCTTGTCATCAAGTTTGTGACATTGTTGTGATGGCACAAGAGCATATGCCAAACAACCAAACATGTGCATATGACTAGCCACAGGTTTATGTCCATTCCAAGCTTCATAAGGAATGATGACTCCCAATGTTCTTGTTGGGTAGCGTTTCAACACATAGTTTGAACACATGACGGCTTCCATCTAAAACTTATCAGGAAGATGCTTTCCTTTAACCATATATCGTGCCATTTCAAGAAATGTTCTATTTTTATTCTCGGCAAAACCATTTTGCTAAGGTGTATATGGCATCATACATTGGTGTGAAATTCCTCTTTCACGAAGAAAAGCCTTAAACTCATGTGGCATGTATTCACCATCACGATATGTGCATAAAGTCAAAATCTTGTTTGAAGAAAAGCTTTCAGCCATAGCCAAAAATGCTTTGAAGCAAGAAAATTCCTTATTCTTTGCTTTCATAGGAGACACCCATGTATGGTGAGTAGCATCATCAATGAACTTAATAAAGTATATATGCTTCCCAAAAGATGGAGTGTTGATGGGACCACATACATCACTATGAACAAGCTTCAATTTTCTTGTAGTGTGTGTACAACTATCTTTTGGAAAAGATGCATGATGCATTTCTCCACAAATGAAACCACATCCTTCTTTTGCAAGTAGAGAAAACTTTCGAAGTGACCAAAACGAGCATTCCAAAGCTTCATTTCATCGATGGAATAAGTATGAGCAACCAAGCCATTTGGCAGTCCTCTTGTATGTATCCAAGCGATAAAAGCCATTACATAATGTATCAGAATCCTCCTCCTTTTCATCATTCTTTGCATTTGAAGAATTTTCAGTAATAGACATGCCAAACTCCTCCTCCTTTCCATTGCGCTTAGCAAGCTTTCTAAACTCAAAAATAGTATGACCATCCTTTCCAATATTTGCATCCCTTCTTCTTTTGCAAATCAGCATCATTAGAGGAATGAGTGGAAGAGGAAGGAGGCTTTGGTTTTGATGAACCCAAAGTTGAACCATACTTTCTTTTCCCTTTTTATGAGGTATCAAGTGCTTGTGTTCCCCCAATCAAACCGCTCCTATTCACTCTAGATTGCTCTTCTTGCAAAAGAAGAGGCAAACCTCATCAAATGCATACATATTGGAATTCCCTTTTGCAACCAAATGGAGTGTAGTGGCAAATCTTGTTGAATTTTGAGGGCTGGGAAAGCACGCAAACATCACAAGGAAGAAGAAGAAGCTTGGAGCACCACACACAATACTGAATTTATTACCAAGAGAATGCACAAAAATAAGTGACCCATTAGGGTTCTAAGTGTATATATAAGCCAGAGGGGAAAAGCCTCCTAAAGAGGGAAAAAAGTGCCCCCACGGTCCTAGTGTGTTCAGACACATCACTACCTAAATATATCAACAAATCTCCCCTCAGAGTGATGCGGCGAACGAGGAGCTTGCTCTCATGTATAAGGAAGTGCCAAGCTATGTGGAATCGATCCACAAAAGGAAGTAAGCCCAAAGCTTTGCAGAAATCTTCAAACTTCTCCCTAGCTAGAGCTTTTGTGAAAAATTTCTATGTGAGCACATATGCCAAACTAATCTCTCAAGCAAAGAACCTCTCCCTTACATAATGATAGTGCACCTCAATGTGCTTAGTTCCATCATGGAACACACGGATCCTTGCAACTTCCAATGCACTCTAAATGTCAGTGAAGGTGGTGGTCGTATAAGATTGACCCACACCCAAATCAGCCATAAGGTGTTTGAGCCACACACACTCAATTGTCATTGTGAAAACTGTGAAGAGAGATGGTGGATGCAATCCAAAGGTGAGTTGGTGCTGCTACAACCGGCTTCACACCAGCCAACTAAGACTTCAGAGTTGATTAGTAGACCCTTTGAGCTTCCTACATCCACCAAAATATCAGCCAAGTACTTTGGAACATGTATCCCAAAAGTTTAAGTCAAGATAGACAAGTTGCAAGATGACTAGCTCCCAAAACTTGCTATTTTTGGACATACACCTGCTGAAAAAATAAACACTGCTCTCAACCTGGTAGGAATTAGATAAATTCCTTTTGGGCATAGCAAATAGACTTAGCAAGCTTTCCAGTCCAAGTTAAAACACTTCAAATGATGGACTGAGCACTGAGAACAAGATTCATCAATTTCTGGAACATGCCCACCATTATCGGGACTTTGTAGAGACAGACCAGTGAGCAGTAAAATGCAGATATCTCACAAATTGTAACTCCAATGACAGTAAGAGATATCCAACGCACATTAAAACACTGAAAACGGTTGAGTACAACTCGAGATATGACCTTCTGAAGTTACTGCTCTGAGTGAGTATAACAGAGAACAAAACAGAGAAGTAGATAATGATAAATGTATAGATTCACATATGATTAAAACCACATTGGCAATGAATGTTTGCACAATGGGAGTAGAATAATAGAGCTATGGAGTAAGCTCTTCAATCTCTACAAAATAACATGAAGTGGTCATGTACAAGGCTTGCTAATCGCCTCTTCCTTCTTGCTCTTTTTATAGCTATTCTTGGAGGGAGTTTTGAATTCGAATTCGAATGGCTCCACCTAAAAGTGATCCCCAAAGTTAGGAGATATTCCCTCAGCTCAAAAATTCGTGGTTTTAGGTAGATAGAGCCACGACTTTGCTTTTACATCATGCATGAGGTAAGCCATCCTTTTCCTTTTTTCTTTTTTCAAATACAAGAGATAAAAATGAACTCTTTTACAAGAGCTGTTCACATGACTACACATGTGACTTACAAATGAGCATAATATCAAGCATATCAAGCATGTAGGCTTGGGTAAAATGCACCAACAACTCCCCCTAAAGCCTAACATGCTCGGCCTCCAAATAAGTCTTCAATTGTCCTTGATTTCCTGCAAGCCAATCATCAACTTGAGTCTATTTAACTTTGTACCATCAAGAGCTTTAGTCAACATGTCTGCACATTGCATATCTGTAGAGACATAGGATAGTTGAATATCCTTGCTCATTAGCTTCTCCCTTACATAATGGTATTGGACTTCAATATGCTTGGTTCTAGCATGGTATACCGGATTAGCTGCTAGATGTAGTGAGCTTGTGTTGTCACCAAAAATGTGAGGTGTTGAAGAATGAAGTCCAAGATCTGTGTACAAAGACTTCAACCACATAATTTCTTGAGTTGCATTAGCCAAACCTCTATATTCGGCTTTGGTAGAAGATAATGCCATGGTTGGTTGCTTCTTCGATGACCAAGAAATGATTTTTGAACCTACAAACGATATATACCCAGATGTGCTTCTTCTATCATCTCTAGATCCGGCCCAATCTGCATCTGAGTACACCTTTAGCTCAATATCTGAAGTATATGAATAGAACAAACCTTCATTCATGGTCCCCTTTGTTGGAGATAGATGTCTGCGGAAGCACGTGAACAGCACAAGGAAGAAGAAGAAGCTTGGAGCACAAACACACAATAGTGAATGTATTACTAGAGAATGTACAAAGATAAGTAGCCCATTAGGGCAATAGGCGTATATACAAGCCGAGGGAAAAAAACCTCCTAAAGAGGGAAAAAAGTGCCCCGACAGTCCTAGTGTGTTCACACACATCACTACCTAAATATATCAACACCCTTTAGGTACTTGAGGACTCTCTTGGCCGCTTCCATATGTGGTCTTCTCAACTTATGCATAAACTGACTCAATATGCTAACACTATAGCATATATCCACCCTTGTGAGAGTTGCATAGTTCAAACTTCCAACCAAGCTTTGATAGCTTGTGATGTCTTCAATTGGCTCTCCTTCATAAGCACTAAGCTTATGATTTTGCTCCATAGGTGTACCTGCACACTTGGTATTTTCCATCTTGAACTTGACGAGCATGTAATGGACATACTTCCTTTGTGTGATGTATATACCTGAATCTGTGTAGATCAACTCCAATCCAAGAAAATAAGTGAGTGGTCCGAGGTCAGTTATTTTGAACTCCTCCTTCATTTGACTCTTTACCTGTTTGATTCCTTCAAGATCATTGCCTGTGATAATAATAACATCAACATACACACATAAATAGATCACTTCAGATCCATTCCTCTTTATGAACAAAGAAGTATCCGCCTTGCTAGCTTTGAATCCTTGGTCCTGCAAATAAGTCACCAATCTGAAATTCCAAGCTCTTGGAGCTTGCTTCAATCCATACAAAGCTTTCTTTAGTTTGCATACATAGTTAGGATGATCTGCATCCTCATATCTAGGAGGTTGTGCCATATACACTTCCTGAAAAATCCATCCATTCAAGAAGGCATTCTTTACATCAAGTTGATAGAGATTCCAATTTCTAGATGCAGCAAGACTTATGAGAACCCTAATTATAGGCATTTTTGCAACAGGAGAGAACGTCTCCTCATAATCAATACCATGGGTTTGAGCAAACCCTTTAGCAACTAACCTTGCTTTGTGTCTATTTATACTTCCATCTGGATTCCTCTTGATTTTGTATATCCATCGAGATCCAATTACCTTCATAGATGGCTTGTTAGGTACAAGCTCCCAAGTGTCATTCTCCTTCAAGGCTTCCATTTCTTCATCCATTGCATCTCTCCAAGCTTTCTTGCTTTGTGCTTCTTCGAATGTGGTAGGTTCTTCATTGGTTGAATCCTTTGCAATGTAGATTGAGTGCTTGGTGAACAAAGAAGTATCATAACCAAACCTCTCTATTTTCTTCTTCTCCCTTGAAGACCTTCTAAGTGGTTGATGTGAGCTTTCGGGTCCATATGTAGCATCTTGCATCTTTGCTTTACCTTTGTTCTTCCATAGCTTTAGTCTTTCCAAGTCTTCTAGGTCAATCTCCGAATCAATTTCTTCAATCTGCTTCGGCTCCTTTGGTTGAAGTGATGGAAAATCTTCATCCAAGTCATAAGGAAGCTTCACTTTCCTGTCATCATCAAACCATGATTTGTTTTCATCAAAAATTACATCTCTACTCATAGAAAATCCTTTATTGGTTGGATTGTACAATCTATATCCTTTTTTGTTTTGATCATAACCAATGAATACACACTTCTCTGCCTTGGGATCCAATTTCCCTCTTACTTGAGAAGGAATGTGAGCATAGGCTAAGCATCCAAAGATTTTACAATGCTCTAGACTAGGTCTTCTTCCATTCCACACTTCATATGGAGTTGTTCCATCTAGTGACTTAGATGGGAGTCTATTTATGAGATATGTGGCTGTAGACACAGCCTCTGCCCATAGGTAGTTTGGCAATCCCTTTTCGCTGAGCATGGACCTTGCAGCTTTGACAATGGCTCTGTTCCTCCTCTCTGCTACACCATTGAGTTCAGGTGTATACCTTGTAGTGACTTCCCTTTTAATGCCTCCTTCATGCAAGAAGGCATCAAATTGAGAAGAGAAGTATTCTCCTCCACCATCTGATCTGAGTCTTTTCAAAGTCCTACCTGTTTGGTTTTCAACAAGAGCAATATACTTCTTAAAGCAAACACTTCATCCTTGTGCTTCATCAAAAACAGAATGGTCCACCTGCTACAATCATCTATGAAAGACACATAATATCTTGAGCCTGATATAGATGGCTCCTTACTTGGACCCCACACATCCGTGTGCACTAGATCCAAAGGATTTTGATACAGATATCCTTTCTTATTGAAAGGTTGTCTATGAGCCTTTCCGAGTTGACAAGCTTCACACTTATAAATCATGTGTTGCCTTGTGATATTAGGCAAACCAAGTACACTTTGGTCCCTGCAAATTTGTTTGAGTGTCCTCTCACCAATGTGAGCAAGCCTTTTGTGCCATATCTCCAACTCTGTAAGAGTCTGAGATCCATAGCTAAACAAAGCTATGTTCTTTGTATCTTCCACTTCAAAAGTGAAGAGCCTTCTTGTCTTTTCTCCTTTGGCAATCCTTTGAAAGTCTGGCCTTGGGTCTTCAACATATGCTCCAAATCGGTTGAATCTAACCTGCAATCCTTTTTCAACAATCTGTCCAACACTTATTAAATTTTTGGTAATTGTAGGGATACAAGACTTTGCTTAAGAGGTTCATATTCCCATTTGATGTCTTCACATTACCTATCTTCTCCCCTGAGTGCTTTGTGTCATCTCTTGTCTGCACTTCATGCTTGTTATGAGGATCTTCTAAATCAGAAAGTAAAGCCACATTTCCTGCTACATGGTTTGAGCATCCCGAATCAATGTAAAGTATGTCATCATCATCCTTACCCTTCTTCACTGATAGATTCATAATCAATAATGAATCTTCTTGACTTTGGTCCTCTGCATAGTTATTGTAATCTCTTCTTCCCCTATGGCCACTTTGATAGTTGTTGTTGTTGTTGTTGTAATTGTTGTTGTAGTAGTTGTTGTTGTAGCCTCCATTGTACCTGCCTCTATTTGATCCATAGCCACCTCTATTGAATCCTCTTCCTCTTGAGTTCCTCGGGTTCCTAAAACATTCTTCAGTATTATGATTAGATAAGCCACATATATTGCAAGGTTGAGATGATTGGAATCTCCCCCTGCCTTGCTTTCCACCTTTGCCTCTTCCTCTAGCTCTTCCTCTACCTGCAAAGTTTGCTTGGAAAGAGCTACCTTCATCTTCATTTCTTCATATTCTTTGACTTTTCCTTGACCTTAGCTTTATCAGAATATAAGGCAGAAGTTTGATTACCTCTTGAGGACTCACCACCTCTACTAATCTTTGCTTCATGAGTGAAGAGTTGGCCCATGAGTGTGTTGAGGTCGGGTACATGCATATCCATGTATAAATCCATGGTTGTTGTGAATGACTCCCACTTGTCGTCTGCTTTGATTCCATTTATGATTTGTCTAATGATTTGCTCCTCTTCAATTACCTCTCCAATGCTTCCAAGTTGGTCGGAAATCTCCTTCATCTCTGTGACATAATCAGTCACATTTTTCTTCGGGCTTTTCTTCATTGTTGTGAACTCCATCCACAATTGGTTCTTCCTTGCTCGAGTGTTGGAAGAGAAGAAAGAAGCAAGTGCATTCCAGGTCTCTCTTGATGTCTTGCATCCCTTGACATGAGGTAAAAGAAAACCAGAGATTGAGTTTAGAATATAGGACCTTGCAAGTGCATCCTTCGAACACCAATTTGAAAGTCCTTCCACTTCTTCATGTGATGGTTGCCCTTTGTTCCTCATGGTTGGCATTGCTTCGTCTCCGGATATGAATCCATATAGATTCCTCCCTTGAAGGTAAGCCTCCATCCTTAGAGACCATGCCGGGTATTTGTTTCGATTCAATTTGTCAATTGTTGATGGAAATCCATCTCCCATGTTGCTTGACTATGCTCTGATACCACTGTGAAGAGAGATGGTGGATGCAATCCAAAGATGAGTTGGTGCTACTACAACCGGCTTCACACCAGCCAACTAAGACTTCAAAGTTGATTAGTAGACCCTTTGAGCTTCCTAAATCCACCAAAATATCAGCCAAGTACTTTGGAACATGTATCCCAAAAGTTTAAGTCAAGACAGACAAGTTGCAAGATGACTAGCTCCCAAAACTTGCTATTTTTGGACATACACCTGCTGAAAAAATGAACAATGCTCTCAACCTGGTAGGAATTAGATAAATTTCTTTTGGGCATAGCAAATGGACTTAGCAAGCTTTCCAATCAAAGTTAAAACACTTCAAATGATGGACTGAGCACTGAGAACAAGATTCATCAATTTTTGGAACATGCCCACCATTCTCGGGATTCTGTAGAGATAGACCAGTGAGCAGTAAAATGCAGATATCTCACAAACTGTAACTCCAATTACCTTGAAACTTTATATGCACAAAGTAGACCGTAAGATCTATCCAACGCACATTAAAACACTGAAAACGGTTGAGTACAACTCGAGATATGACCTTCTGAAGTTACTGCTCTGAGTGAGTATAACAGAGAACAAAACAGAGAAGTGGATAATGATAAATGTATACATTCACATATGATTACAACCACATTGGCAATGAATTTTTGCACAATGGGAGTAGAATGATAGAGCTATGGATTAAGCTCTTCAATCTCTACAATATGACATGAAGTGGTCATGTACAAGGCTTGCTAATTGCCTCTTCCTTCTTGATCTTTCTATAGCTATTCTTGGAGGGAGTTTTGAATTCGAATTTGAATGGCTCCACCTAAAAGTGATCCCCAAAGTTAGGAGATATTCCCTCAGCTTAAAAATCCATGGTTTTAGGTAGATAGAGCCACGACTTTGCTTTTACATCATGCATGAGGTAAGCCATCCTTTTCCTTTTTTCTTTTTTCAAATACAAGAGATAGAACTCTTTTACAAGAGGTGTTCACATGAATACACATGTGAATTACAAATGAGCATAATATCAAGCATATCAAGCATGTAGGCTTGGGTAAAATGCACCAACAAAAACTTCCCTATATTGAGCTTCACAACTAGAAGTAGCCACAATGGGTTGTTTCTTGCTCAACCAAGATATGCATGAGCCACAAAGCATGAAGCAAAAACCACTAGAGGACACATGAGTATCATAGCAACCAACCCAGTCTAATATATCAAGAAAGCTTTGAAAATATTCTAGTAATCATTCCAACAATGTAGAGGAAACTTGAGAAGGAGTTGAACCTGTTCTGATGCCACAGTTGGGTGTGTGTAAAAGTGCCATAGACATATATGGCAAATTTTGATCATATGATGACCATGCATTTTTTCCTGATCTTGTTAGTTTGTAGTGCCTTCCTTACAATAATATGATAAGCTATAACATGTATTGAAACATGAGGCTATAAAATAGGAAGCCACTAAAATTTTTATACATAAGCAATAAATGTTCTTTACAACTCCATTGTATAATGTTGTGAGATGTTTTGGTTCCACTAGCTCCCTTGATTCCTCTAATAATGATGAAAATTTTTCACATCATGGGCGGACAACAACTTCATTCTCTCCTTGTCCTAAATGTGTCATCTTATTTCTTTCATGCTTACTCCTCATGACATGATAGACCTACCAGCACATAATTTACCTTCTCTACTACATGTCGCATGTTCTTTGGTAGGAAATCATGTTTTCTATGTGCTAAGATTTCTTTTTAAGTTTTTTCTATCCACATGTTACCTCTATACTAATGACGCCATGGAAGGGACTTGGATATCACAAATATAATCAATAAAGATAGCAATCTAGATTGGAACTCCATTTTTACTCCAAAGAATTAGAGAGAAAAAAGTTGTTTTCCATGGAATTGATATTTAACTCAACTTTATTATAAGAAGCAGGCCAACTTTTTGTTTTGTTTTTTCATTTTTATGTTAAAATTCACGTTCTCAAAGTGAGGACCATCATTTTCCAACTATTCAAAGAGAGAAGGGATAGTACACAGTCTTAGGTGCAATCTCAACCCATGAATTTCATCAGATGAATCCCAAACTTTTTGTATTTCGAAATATTTTTCATTAGTCCAAAAATGCTTTTTTTAGAAAAAGATTCAATCACTTAAAAAAAAGTGAACCTCTATTTTTACAAATTTATAAGGTAGTTCATAAGCCTATATGTGGAAAAATCCTAATCTTGTGCAGGAAGAAGAATGAGCGTTCACTACTGTTTGCAATTTTGACCCATCTTCTCATGAGCAGTGCATGTCTGCAGTAGAGTCAGATGTTTGGTACTTTGACAGTGGGGCGACCAAACATATTGCCTCGCAGCGCAGTTTCTTCTCTTCACTCAAGCCTGCCCCTACAGGGAATACTGTTACATGCACCAACAACTCCTCTTATCCTGTTATGGGAGTTAGTAAGATCATTTTGACTACTGCTGATGGTAGTTCTTTCACTTTGTCAGATGCTTTATTTGTGCAAGGGATCAAGAAGAATTTGTTATCAGTTTTTGCATCAGCCAAGATTGGCTTGGTTGTGAAATTTGTTCATGACAGATGTACAGTTCATGATCTGTCAAATGGCGATGTTATTATTACTTCTGGCATTTTATGTCGTGGGCTGTATAAGCTCATAGACTATGAAAGTCTGAAATGATTTAGCATGTGCTGTAAATGATTCTCAGGCTATGTCAGATGCAAAGCTTTGGCATGCACGCTTTGGTCATCTGAATTTTGCTAGTTTGCTACACCTGCAGAAATCTGAAATGGTGTCCTCTTTGCCCAAACTTGAGGCACCTGGAAAACATGTTGGCGAAGGCTGTATTTTGGGCAAAATGCAGCGTTCCTCCTTTCCAAAAGATGGTTCGATTCGAGCTACACAGAAATTGCAGCTTGTACATAGTGATGTCTGTGGTCCTATGCAAGCACCCTCTTTTGAAAATTACCTTTACTTCGTGACTTTCATTGATGATTTTTCCAGGCATGCATGGGTATATCCACTCAAAGCAAAGTCAAAGTGTTCATATGCTTTAAACAGTTTTTGGTTTTGGCTGAAAATCTATCAGCATGTAAAATGGGCACCCTCCGTTCTGATCGAGGGAGGGAATATATGTCTTCTGATTTTAATGTATTTCTGGCTGAACGTGGAATGAAACACCAACGTACAGTGTCGTATACACCTCAACAGAATGGAGTTGCTGAATGAAAGAACAGGTCACTCATGTAGATGGCGAGGTGCATGGTCAAGAGTCAGCCTTTACCACATAGTTTCTGGCTTGAGGCTGTCATGTGTGCAGCATATGTATTGAACAGGTGTCCTACTAAAGCGCTACAGTTTATCACTCCATATGAGGCTTGGCATGACCGCAAGCCATCTGTTCCTCATCTGCGTGTTTTTGGTTGTTTGGCATATGCACTAGTGCCTGAACCACATTGCAGAAAATTGGATGATAAGGCGGTAAAATGTATTTTTGTTGGGTACAGTTCTAAACGTAAAGGATATCGCCTGTATCATCCACAGACTAAATGCATTCTGGTTAGCCGTGATGTTGTCTTTGTGGAAGATGCTATTCAGCCATTGCTTTCATGTACTAAGGAGACATCTGTTAGCTCCAAAGACATGTATGATACTTTGATGCCTCTTTTTACAGGTGGACAGTCTAGTGCTGGTCCTAATGAGGTAACTTCTCAGCCTTTGCAGGTTTCATATGATGATGCAGATCATTCTATTTTTTATGCACATTTACATGATGCACTTGATGAGAGAGCTGATATTGAGCAGGCAAAAACTATGCCAAAATGGTTGGTGCAAACTTTGCGTGATAGCAAATTAGATGCACCTTTGTCATATCGTACTTGTTCAAGCTCTCATAGTACCTCCTTTGCATCAGATTGCTATGTTATGGCTGCGTCTAGTCTCTGTGATGAGAATGAGCCTGTTTCTTTTGATGAAGCACAGAATTCAGAAAATTGGATGGTTGCTATGCAATTTGAATATGATGCTATAATGAAGAATGGTACATGGTCTTTATGTGACTTGCCTCCTGGCAAGAAGGCCATTGGCACTAAGTGGGTATACAAGTTGAAGCGTAAACCTGATGGTATAGTTGACAGGTATAAGGCTAGGCTTGTTGCAAAGGGTTATGCGCAGGAAAGAGGCATTGATTTTGACGACACCTTTGCACCTACATGCCGTATGACTACTGTTCGGAGCATTTGTGCACTTGCAGCCCATCATGGTTGGAATGTACATCAGTTGGACATTAAAACAGCATTTCTAAATGGTGACTTGCATGAAGAAGTATATGTTTTTCAGCCCCGTGGCTTTGTGCAGAAAGGGCATGAAAACCAGGTGTGCAGGTTAAAGAAGGCATTATATGGTTTAAAGCAAGCACCACGTGCTTGGTATGAGAAGATACATGCCTATCTGGTTGCACATGGTTTTGAGAACAGTCCAACTGAAAGCACCTTATATGTTAAGCATGCTAATGATGTGCTTCTGATTGTTGTCTATGTTGACGACATGCTGCTCACTGGTCCTATTGAGAAGCATATTGCTGATTTCAAGGCTGATTTGCATGCCTCATTTGAGATGTCTGATTTGGGGCATTTGCATCACTATTTGGGCATTCAGTTTATGCAAGTTGATGGTGGAATGTCTTTGTGTCAAACGAAATATATTAACACATTATTGTAGCATTTTGGCCTTGAAGACTGTAAGCCTATTGCCACTCCTATGGAGACAGGTTTAGGATTGAGTCTTCATGATGCTCGAGATGCATTTGATGTTGTTCTCAACTCCGTATTTAGAGAGGATAGTTAGTAAGGGAGAGAAAATTTGAAAATTTGTTATTTTGTCTTCATTATCTATGAGTAAGGATAAGGTTTCATTCGGAACGAATAAAACCAAAAACCTGGCAATTTCAAGTATTTCTGTCAGACAAGATGTTATTAGACAAAAAAGTTACTTTAAAGATCGCTTCGAAAAAATTAGTAATAACAAACCTCGCAGTCTTAATAAAGTTCAGTTTGCTGTCTCACAGATGAGCAGGTTTATGCATTGCCTAGGAGTCACGCATTGGAAGGCAGTTAAGCGCATCTTTCGCTACTTGAGTGGTACTCGGCTACTTGGGCTGTTTTATCCCAAGGGGGGATCACTACCGCCAGATTTGCATGCTTTTTCTGACTCAGATTGGGTTGTTTGCTATGACACTCGTGTGTCCACCAGTGGTTTTTGCTTCATGCTTGATAGCTCATGTATATCTTGGTTGAGAAAGAAGCAGCCTACTGTGGCCACTTCCAGTTGTGAGGCTGAGTATAGGGCAGCTTTCACAGCGACTGTTGAGTGTGTGTTGCTCAGACGCCTTATGGCTGATTTGGATGTTGGCCAGTCTTCTGCCACCATCTTCACTGACAGTCAGAGCGCATTGGCAGTTGCGAGGAACCCTGTGTTCCATGCTCGCACTAAGCACATTGAGGTGCATTATCACTATGTCAAGGAGAGGTTCTCTACTGGGGAGATCATCTTGGCATATGTGCCCACGCAAGAGAACATTGCAGACCTTTTCACGAAGGCTCTGCCTAGGAAGAAGTTTGAAGCTTTCCGCAAAGCTTTGGGCTTACTTCCTTTTGTGGAGTGATTTCCACATAGCTTGGCACTTCCTTATACATGAGTGCCAGCTCCTTGTTAACCGCATCACTCCCAAGGGGGATTTGTTGATATATTTAGGTAGTGATGTGTGTGAACACACTAGGACGGTCGGGGCACTTTTTTCCCTCTTTAGGAGGTTTCTTTCCCGCGGCTTGTATATACGCCTATTGCCCTAATGGGCTACTTATCTTTGTACATTCTCTAGTAATACATTCAGTATTGTGTGTTGTGCTCCAAGCTTCTTCTTCTTCCTTGTGCTGTTCGCGTGCTTCCGCAGACGTCTAACTCCAACAGTGGAAACATTCGTATGGGGATGTGCTAAAAAGCTCACTCATATAGAGGGTCAAGTTGGAAGATTAAAAATTATGGAGGGTCAAAATGCATTCACGTAATGTGTTAGCACATCATGAGGAACATTTCACTTTTTCCAATCCTCTAGTAAACCCTAAGCTTTTAGGGAAGAATTCCTATTATACAAATACACATCCTAGAAAAACAGAGAATAACGTGAAAACATCATTTCCAACTCAACAAACTGTGGGGATGTGCTAAAACCCGCTCATATAAAAAAGGACCAAGTTGAAAGATTGAAAATTCAAGAGGTTCACAGTACATTCAAGCAATGTGCACTCAAATCAGCAAGCTTTAGCATGTCATGAGGAACATAACTTTTTCAATCCTCTATTTGGGCATGTCTCTTCATAAATCATAAGCTTTTAGAGAGGACTTCCTATTTTTAGGAATATACTAGCACTCCATTTGTCAAATATGACTCAATGTTGAAGAGACTAATCAGACCAAACATAGATGCATGATAGTTCATCATAGGGAGACATTTCCCCCGCATGACTTGCATATATGTCTATAACCCTAACGGGTCACTTATCTTTGTACATTCTCTTGTTAATACATTCAGTATTGTGTGTTGTGCTCCAAGCAGCTTCTTCTTCCTTATGTTGTTCACGTGCTTCCACAGACCTCAAACTCCAACAATTGGTATTAGAGCAAGTAGCTTCTTCATCTAGGGCATCATCAACACCCCTGTCATAGTCTCAAAATCACAAGAAAATTGGTGAGCATACTCAAGACGATTAGGAATTCAAAACTACTTCGCTCTATGGTATCAAAATCACGATTTGATCTTATTTCGGCCTCCGAATACATTATCGCAACACCTGTGTAAGCAATTATATCTTTTTGTGCCAAACATATATACACATTTCGATTTGCCAATATAAGCGCCTCGAAGTCTATCACAAGCTTACCAAAAGATGGTTCAATATGAGGTACTCAGAAATTGCAACTTGTTCACAATGATGTTTGTGGTCCCATGCAAACACCTTCTTCTAGGAACTATCTTTACTTCGTGACTTTCATTGATGGTTTTTCTAGGCATGCATGGGTAGATTGTTTGAAAGAAAAGTCCGAAGTATTTATATGCTTCAGTTTCTGGTTTTGGCTGAATATATGTCAGCATGTAAAATGGGCACCCTCCATTCTGATCGAGAAGGAAAATTTATGTCTTTTGATTTTAATGCATTTTTGGCTAAACATGGGATAAAACATCAGCATACAATGCCAAATATACCGCAACAGAATGATGTCCCTAAAAGAAACAATAAGTCACTCATGGAGATAGCAATGTGTATCATCAAGAGTCAAGCTTTACTACATAGTTTCTGGCTTGAGGATGCTATGTGTGCAACATATGTACTTAATAAATGTCCCACTAAAGCATTGCAATCTACCACTACATATGAGGCTTGGCATGGTTGTAAGCCATCTATTGCTGATCTGCATATCTTTGGTTGTTTGGCATATGCATTAGTGCCTGAATAACAACGAAAGAAGTTGGATGATAAATCAATGAAATGTATTTTTGCTGGATACAATTCTGAAAGTAAAGGCTATCGTCTATATCATCCACAGATGAAACGCACTTTCATTCGCCGTGATGTTTTTGTGAAACATGTACTAAGGAGACATCAGTTAGCTCCAAAGATGTGTATGATACTTTGCTACCTCTACTTATGTTGACAATCTAGTATTGGTCTAAATGAGGCAATTTTTCAACCTTTACAAGTTCCACATGATGATATAGATCATTCCATTTCTGATGCAGATTTACATGATGCTCTTGTTGATGAGAGGGTTGATATAGATGAGGCAAAAACTATGCCTAAATGGTTATTGCAGACTTTGTGAGATAGCAAATTAGACACACCTCTGTTATATCATACTCATTCAACCTCTCATAGTGCTTCTTTTGCATCAAGTTGCTATGCTATGGTTGCCTCTATCCTTTATGATGAGAATAAGCCTCTTTCGTTTGATGAAGCATAAAATTTAAAAAATTGCATGGCTACTATGCAATATGCCATTTATGAAAAATATTACCTAATCTTTATGTGACTTGCATCCGGGCAAGAACGTCATTGGTACTAAGAGGATATACAAGCTGAAGCATAAGTCTGATGGAACAATTGACAGGTATAAGGCTATGCATATTACAAAAGGTTATGCTCAAGAAAGAGGAATTGATTTTGATGAGACCTTTGCATCTACATGCCAAATGACTACTCTTCATAGCATCTGTACACTTGCAACTCATCATGGTTAGAACGTACATTTAAATTGGACAATAACCCTACATCTTTTAATGGTGACTTCCATGAAGAAGAGTATGTTTTTAAGTCCCATGGTTTTATGCAGAACGGGCATGAAAACAAAGTGTGCACGTTTAAAAATGCATTATATGGCACCACGTTTTCGTATGAAAAGATATATGCCTATTGATTGCACATGGTTTTGAGAGCAATCCAACTGAAAGCCCCTTATATATTAAGCGTGAAAATTATGTGCTTTTGATCATCGTTATATACGTTGATGACATGCTGCACACTAGTCCTAATGAGAAGCATATTACTGATTTTAAGACTGATCTATATGCCTCATTTGAAATGTCAAATTTGGGGCATTTGCATCATTATTTTGGCATTCAATTTATGCAAGTTGATGGCATAGCTCTGTGTCAAACAAAATATATTGACACATTATTGCAATGTTTTGGGCTTAAAGACCGCAAACCTACGGATGAGTATTCATGATGCTATAGTTGCATTTGATGTTGTTCTCTATCAACAAGCTGTTGGATACTTGATTTACTTATGCGACTCTTGAGTGTGTGGCTCACACGCCTTATAGCTGATTTGGGTGTTGGTCAGCCTTTTGCCACCACCATTAGTGACACACGCCTTATAGCTGATTTGGGTGCTGGTCAGCCTTCTGCCACCACCACCTTCACTGACAGTCAGAGTGCATTGCTAGTTGCAACGAACCCTCTGTCCCATGCTCGCACTAAACATATGCTTAGTTCTTTAAACCACAAGTAGATTCTCTCATGAAGCTGAAAAACATTCACATGTGAAAGACATCAAACTTTCCATGTTCCCTATGTTTTCACAATGAAAATTTAAACTCTAAAAACTTTCATGACAGACATTTTTGAAAACCTTTTCTAAGCTAAAGATACGTTGTAGATTGGAACCATAAATAGAGTTTTATACGATTGACTCAAACATTGATAAGAAGTATCAACTTAGACAAGACAAAAAACATACATATGCATTGATCATGCTCCACAAGGGGAGCATGTAAT
Source organism: Ceratopteris richardii (assembly GCA_020310875.1). Lineage (NCBI taxonomy): Eukaryota > Viridiplantae > Streptophyta > Polypodiopsida > Polypodiales > Pteridaceae > Ceratopteris > Ceratopteris richardii. The sequence continues at coordinate 161,232,061 of CM035409.1, forward strand.
CTACTATTTCTTATTATCTCCTCTTAAACAGCACAAAAAACCCAAACCCGAACTTTTCTTGCCATCTCCAAATACACAAACGAAACCAACCTATCCACAGATTGAGTTATGCACAGTTAAATAAGACTTCCAACAGTAGTCAAACATCAAGTTTCCCCATAATTCAGCATGTCCATATGCCTTAACTCCTCTTTGATGGTTCTCCAACTGTCCGCAAGTTCTTGGCACTACAATTCACTCTACATTCTTACATCAACTGAATGTCCTATGCATTTTGCATGCTCTATGTTCAGGACTAGGCTGTCACAAGTTTGTTTATATGCTCAGTAACACAGAAGTGTATATTTAAAAACGAACCGTGTTATGAAAATGCAAGATAATTCCTATCTACACTTTCAAAAGCAATATTATCCATACGCATCAGCACCTTGAAGCAAATCAAGGCATGATTGTTTACCATAGGTGGTCATCTTAAAGATTGTATATGCTACATCACAACCTAGTTCTAGGCATTCATGGCCATTCCAGCTGGAAAGAGCATCGGATAGCTTAGATGTGGGGGAAATTCAAGAAAAGTGGGATCCTAAACAGGTTTGAGCACACTTGTATATACACGTGAACACACAAACACATACATTTATGCTATGCATGCATGCACATACGTGTATTTTGCACCAACAAATCATTGCATATTTCACTAATTTCAAATGCCATTTGAAATTCTCACATGGATGTACACCCTCCAACCTCTATATTGAGGATAATGTAGCCAAATCTATATCAACTTCACCAATAAATACATCTGATGCACATTGATGAATTCAGAATACATCAATAATCATACTCATAAAGCTCATGCAACACGAGAGCATCTATAAAGATTAAATGATTATCTGAAAGCTTTCTCTGCTCCCCCCTTCATCTCAAATTGAGCAGTTGAAGAAGGATGTCAATTACAATGTTCCCCATTCCATAGCTGAGGATTCACATGAGCAGCAGTATTCAATTTCTCCCGACCGAAAGCAACATCCTTGCTCAAACACGTCTGCCGCTCTCCCCGTTTCATCTCAAATCGGGCAGTTGAAGAAGGATGTCAATTACAATGTTCCCCATTCCATAGCTGAGGATTCACATGAGCAGCAGTATTCGATTTCTCCCGACCGAAAACAACAACCTTGAACTGTTAATATTGAAGCATTCAATCTACATCAGCTGCAGGACCTTTGCCAACCCTGAAACCCTTGTACAAGGATGACATAGAGATTTACACAGTGGCTGCTTTTCATCAAGGCTATAAAAATCTTCATATAACGATTTAACATCTGTATCTTATTAAAATAATCTGAAGAGATTCCTATCAAGATGTAATGTATATGGTGACTCATTTAAATCATGGATCCGACTTGAAATTCATGGATGACATTATCCATGATTCATACTGACAATAATGTCAGTATGAATCATGGATAATGTCTGACAATAATGTCTGACAATGATCTAAATTATGGTACCATAATTAGCATCAAAGAATGGTTTTCTAAAGGAAATGTGTGACCCTGTTCCTACACTGCATACTGAACTATCTGATAGGTACATGTTCCCACAAATAATTTAGAAAGTCAGCAGATGATGTCCATACACCAGGTAGGTAGTTTCTTCTGTTACTTATTTCGTCCATGCAAGTCTGAAGATCTTTCGTGCCAATCCATAGCATGCCAATCAATTTTTTTGAATCTGCCCATACCGAGTAGCTAGCTAGCACCCACCACCTTAGGACTCAACCTTCCAGTAAAGTCTTAGGTCACGAGGATAAAGGAAAAAAAAACAACTGCAACAAACAAGGAAGAAAACAGACTGGAAAACATATGCACTAGCAACCATAGCATGCTGCATGAAAGGAATGAGACACAATGCAAAAGCAGCCCTCCATTTTCAGGACATCATTGCTTAGCAAAATAGGTTTGTGCCAAGCATTGCTCTTTGAGTTCTGCACACTTTTTGAGGATTTGCAATGAATGTTTTCCTGCCATGTTTTAAATAATATATACTCCACATTTATTCTCAAGATTTTCTTCTAATGCAATCTTCTTACATCATGCATCTCTTCATAAAGACACATTCATTTGTATACTTGTTTAAAGTGTATTATTCCAGTCAAATCATATGTGATTCTCGCTGGCAAACAAGGTCATTTACAAACAAATGAATTAGTCGTAAAACATATGCCTTCACCTGGCAAACAAGGTCATTTACAAACAAATGAATTAGTCGTAAAAGGCTGCATTTCACTAGAGATTTGACATAAACAAAACCAAGAAACAGATCTAGAAAGAGATATAGCATCACTACAACCATGTCGTAATGACCATAGACCTACGCTAATCCAAGAAATGACTCGACTCCTAACAAACTGCCACAGAAATGTAAACACAGACCACAACCAGCAGTCTATCACAAATATATCTGATGCACCATACATAGAACTCCTTTATACCGTCATCTTCATTCCATCCTCTGCTCTAGCCATCACAAGCAGTACACTGAGATGGCATCCAGCAGTGGAAACACCATCAAGCAAGACAGTGATGAGAAAGTTTACTCAAAACAGATTCATCTATGGACAAAAAGCTAAAAAGAGGCTTGCACAACAAGAAAGGCTTGACAGGTCTCTGCTCTTTGATCATGAAGTGCATTTGAATGCAAGCAATGAAAAGAACAGAAGCTCTTTTTTCAAGAGTACTTTATATCAGCTTGATAGTCTCATAGTATGTACAGAAATTTGACCAAGATTTTGCTTGATGTTGCATCCACAATCGAGGAGAATTTCATCTTCCTGGATGCCCAACCATCCCTTTGACTCTTTGTAGTCAGATAATGAAATAATAGAACCCGATAATTGCCTTATGCTGCAAGAGAGAATAGCATCTAGACCTGTCTTGGATGACAGCAGTTACACCCGCAGGACTCTAAACTTAACAGATGTCAGATTTCTTAATAAATCTTCAACAATAGCCACTACTAACTTTTACCACATTAAACCCTTGCTCCATTGTGATGGCCTCTGCTTTCAAAATAAACATTCAGCACCTCAGAGTAGTGAAGCCCTCAAAAATTGCTCATAAAAAAAAGAACAAGCTGTTGATAATTTCAGCCCCGGGATAAAGTATGGTAATCTGTTTCATCACAAAGACAATTTCATGTGCGTTGTCAGTCGTAAATCCTCCATTTTGCTTAGACTCACCCTCTCCAAATGACTCATGATAAAAGTTGATTATTGAAGCAAGCGGTCTGCTTCATTCGTACCCTACGATAAGAAAAATAAATGCCAAATGAGATGTTATAGAGGTACGTCAGGTGATTATTAGGCTGCAGTTGGTAGCACCTTGGACCAACCGTATTGAGCAACCATTGGCCCCATCAAAATGCTTCTCCTTCTCGGAGTTGTCTCCAATGCTTACTTGTGATGATGAGTCTTCTGAGGTTGTAGGTCTTTCAGACTTGGAGTCCAAAACATCGCCCTTGGTATTCAAGAATCGCCCACCACAACCCCTTGCTCTCCTCACTGCATGAAGATGTCTTGATTCATGCAGGTAAGGCTGTCATAGTAAATGATCAGAATGTATTAATAGCAACCATACGGTGCTGCACTACCCAAAGCAAAGTAAAAAATGGCCTATGATCAAAAATTAAACAAACACACACACACACACAGGCAAACAACAAAGGAAAAGAGGGGAGAAAGCATATGAAGAAAAACAAATATTTGCTTCTCCTTGCCCAAGTGATGCCCATGATAATCAACAAAATCATTGAAACCATATATACAGGTCAAGGGAGTCACTGTATATAGTCTAACTTACCAGTGAGGATAAAAACTAGCAGCAAAAGTGCAAACAAAAAGTTCTGCACCTTCAGAATAGAGGAATGGAAAAAAAAAAAAAAAGGAGAGGAAAAGAGAGGAGAGAAAATAGAGGAAGAAAAATAGGAACGAAGAGGTACCAGAATGAAGACATTGACTGAGCACATGTAGACATCTAAGAGCACTTGATAGTAACTAAAGCCTCCAGTTTATTTTCTTTTCCTTTTCTTGCTCTAAATAGCAGTTCATGTGTGGTAAAGTAGGACACTATGCTAGTGATTGTTGGCTGAAGAATGGAAGACCAAATGGAGGCAATCAAAGGAACCAAAGCAACTATGCAAGCACCTCAAGTGAAGGAAGCAAAGACACACTACTTGCAATGAGACATGAGTATAGAAGCTCTTGTGAAGATGACAAAAAATGGTACATTGATTCAGGTTGTAGGAACCATATGTCATGCCAAGGAAGTTTGTTCACTAATCTACAGGTACCAAGTGGAAAAGGATGTGTTGAAACAGGTGATGATACTCAACACATGATTGAACACATTGGAGATATAAGGCTTGGAGATACAAGCAGAGCAAAGGTACTATCTAATGTTCTTCATGTTCCTACAATTTCAAAGAGCTTGATTTCAGTAGGACAAATGGTAGAGAAGGGTTATCATGTCATATTCAATGAGAATGGGTGCTTCATAAAGAATCCAAAGGAAGGCTTCAAGGTCATTGCTCGAGGTAGAAGAGAAAGAAGGATGTTCACTTTGGATGTCCAACATCCACATGGAAAGGTCATGTACATTCAATGTGGGAACAAGAAGATTTCAGAGCTTGACTTATGGCACAAAAGAATAGGACACATCAACATTCCAAAGCTGAAGGACATGAGAAAACATGAAGTGGTAAGAGGTCTTCCAAAATTTAATAGCATTGGACTACATGAGTTATGTGAAGCTTGTCAACTATGAAAGCAAACGAGGAAGCCATTCAAGAGGAGCAATTATGTGGCTCCAAATGTCTTGGACTTGATACATACGGATGTATGGGGAGTCGGGACCAACCCAAGAGGCATCAATGGCTGGTAATAGATTTTTTGTCACCTTCATTGATGATCACTCAAGAAAGGTATGGCGGTTTTGTATGAAGCAAAAATCAGAGGTGTTTTCTATATTCAAAAGATTCAAAGTTGAAGTTGAAAAGGAAACAGGAAGGTCTATCAAAACCTTAAGGTCCGATGGTGGAGGAGAATACTTCTCCAAAGAATTTTCAGATTTTCTACAAGAGAATGGGATCAAAAGGCAATTCACTTGTAGGTATACACCACAACAAAATGGAGTAGCTGAGAGGAAAAATAGGCAAATTGCTGAAATTGCAAGATGCATGCTCAACGAGATGAAGGTACCATTGTACTATTGGGCTGAAGCTACCACAACTGCCATTTACTTGATGAATAGGTGCACAACATCCGGAATACATCACTTGACTCCAGAAGAGGTATATTCCGGTAAGAAACCTGATCTTACACACATCAAAGTTTTTGGATGTGTTTGCTTTGTTCACATTCCACAAGAAGTTAGAACAAAGATGGAACCAAGATCAGAAAAATGCATTTTCATCGGCTACTCGACGGAGCAAAAAGGATACAAGTGTTACAACCCTAGAACAAAGGAATTAAGAGTCTCGCGAGATGTGGTCTTTGATGAACTAAGACCATGGTATGAAGATAAAGGAAAGGAAAAGATTCTTGAAGAAGATTGTGATGATTATGCAGGAACAAATCAAAGAGAAGTTCAACAATCAAGCACAAAGGCTTCAGGTCCAGAGGCATCTACATCAAATGAAGAATGTTCAACATGGAGGGGGGAGCCATTCTCTGTCTCCAAATTCAGCTCATAGTAGAGCCAAAGATGCAAGTGCTACTCCAAACAGTGAGGTAGATGCAAGTGAAGAAGAATATGAAGAGGTAATCACTCCGATGGTAAAGCTAAATAGGTTAAAGAAGCAACTCTCTAAAGGCAATGAAAGAAGATCTTCAAGGACAAGGTATCCAACTCAAAGGTTGAGTTATGATAATTTTATGGAGACACATTTTGCATACATGATGCAGGTTATCAAAGACAAAGAGCCTGAGACATATGAAGAAGCTTGCACACAAAAGGAATGGAAGCAAGCTATGAAAGAGGAGATCAAAGCTCTCAAAGATAATCACACATGAGAGCTAGTGCCAAAGAAAGAAGGTATGAAGATTGTTCCAAACAAATGGGTGTTTAAAGAAAAGAGGAATGCTGATGGTTCACTAGCTAGATATAAAGCTAGATTAGTTGCCAAAGGATTTAAACAAACACAAGGCATAGATTATGATGAAGTTTTCAACCCCGTTGCAAAGATGGGAACTATCCGAACCTTAATAGCAATTGGTGCTTCAAGGAGATGGCCATTATATCAACTCGACATAAAAAATGCTTTTCTTAATGGAGAACTACAAGAAGAGGTATACATGAGTCAACCGATTGGATTTGAAGATGAAAACCATCCAGATTTTGTTTGCAGGTTGAAGAAGGCACTTTATGGCTTGAAGCAAGCACCAAGAGCATGGAATCAGAGATTGGTAGAGTATCTAACTAAGTGTGGATACAACCCAAGTAGTGCAGATCCTTCGTTGCACATGAAGAAGGAAGAAAATAGAGAGGTATATATTTGCATATACGTCGATGACCTCATCATAACAGGAAATGATGTTACAGGGATTAAAGATATCAAAAGGAAGCTTGGTAAGGAGTTTAAAATTTCAGATCTTGGAGAGGTGAAATATTTTTTAGGAATTGAAGTTGTTTATGGAAAGAGTGGAATCTACATGATGCAAAGGAGGTACTTGTTGGATGTTCTTTTCAGATTTGGAATGAGTGAATGCAAACCACTCACTCAACCCATGGACACAAATACAAAGATTTGTTCAAATGATAAAGAACCATTGGAAGATGTAACGACATACAGAAGCATTGTAGGATCATTGATTTATGCAAACATTACAAGACCTGATTTGTCTTATGTTGTTGGTGTACTTTCTCAGTTTATGCAAGCCCCGACAAGTGAACACTTAAATTCAGCCAAGAGAGTGTTCAGATACATAAAGCATACAGTTAATCATGCTTTGTTTTACAAGTTTGATGAAGAATTGCAGGTCAAAGGCTTTAGTGATGCTGATTGGGCAGGCTCAAAAGAAGATAGAAGATCAACCTCAGGTTATGTGTTCATGATAGGAAGCAAACCTATCATGTGGAGCTCAAAGAAACAACCTACTGTTGCACTTTCATCTATGGAGGCTGAATATAGAAGATTAGCTTTTGCCACATGTGAAGCAATGTGGATTAAAAAGCTTGTGGCTGATCTTGGAGTGCAAGTTGGAACCATCCCTATATATGGTGATAACATGTCAAGTATCTACTTGGCAAGCAATCCTATGTTTCATGCAAGGAGCAAGCACATAGAGGTCCACTACCACTATGTAAGGGAGAAGGTGCTCAGCAAAGATGTGGAGGTAAAGTTCATCAGAACCAAAGAGCAGGTTGCAGGTTGCAGATATGTTTACAAAGTTCTTGGATGCTTCTAAACTCAAAGGTTTCAAGGATGCGATAAATTTGAAGGACATGGATGAAGATAACTCCCAAATGAGCTTGAGGGGGAGTGTTGAAGATAAATGTACAAGCTCATTTTCATATGAGCCATGCTTGGATAAATTTACCAAATATAAAGATAAAGAAAAAGTGGAGAAAAAAAGGAAAAAATAATAAAAGAAAAAGTCTAGTCAAAATTCATGATGAGAAAGAGATACAATATCTTGCCTTGTAGTTAGTAGCACGTAGTGGAGAAAGTGGTGAGTTAAGTAGGAGGCACAAACTTCTTCACATGCTGATTGGTTATAAAAGTGAAGTGGGAGCACATTCAAAATAAGGAGAGAAAGAGGCAAGAGCTCCCAGTAGTCGGATCTAGCCATTTTGTCATTTTGGTTTTCCCTTAGACTCCTTCCAGCTGCACGTCACTTTGTACACAGCTCTGTTGCAGAGCTCATATCTCAGTGCATATGTAACCATTTTGTGCGTTTAAACATTCATTGGAAAGCTTATCTCGTGTACTTTCTGCATATCAAATATCTCTTTGAAAGCTTATGTAGTTTGTGAGATATCAGTGAAAGAGTGAAGTCCAGTTTTTCAGTATACCTGTGTAGATAGGTAGTCTATTTTGGTCGGTTCAGTTTCCCGACCAAAACATATCCAAATTGTGTGATTTTTGTCTTGTTGGAAAGCCCTTGGCATCTACTTTCACTGTCTCAAATATCTCATTCAGATCATTCATATTCTGTGAGA